>CM046846.1:1381641-1601641 GCA_025618425.1 Heliocidaris tuberculata | reverse complement strand
TGCACCCGTAAATGCAAGGAGTGAGAGTGGTCGTAACGAAAGATGCCTCAACATCATCAACAAAATTAGTTCTTGGAGAGGTTTTTCAGGTTTCCAATTCTGCAGATTGCCTGGTGCAAATGTAAAAATAATTGAACCACATTGCCTCACTCTGTTGTGCTCGCGGCGTAGAGGAGGCCTGAGAGAGGTGTTGCCAATTTAAGAGCATTAATCATGCAACGAATGGCATAGTGGGTAGAATAACTTTGACGCCCTAAAGTTCTGAACAGTTCAATGAATGACAAGTAACTGGTTGCCTGTTAGACAATAGGGTGTGATCTTTAATATTCCAAATACATCCTGGTTATAACACTATATAAATGTGTCCATTCATCTTTGGAAAGGAAATTTAAAGTTGCATAAAGGTGCTAATATGAAATGATATGATTCAGAAAAAATAGATTATTTATTTATTTGTAGTTTTATTTATACAGGGTAACATCATCAGTTTTAGCTTTCCACAACGGCCCTGTCAGCCTTTACTGTGTACATAACCACTATTTTTAAAGATTGACATGCAAAAAATAGAATATAGTCTCTTGGAGAGATTAGAAACAAAAAAATTAATTAATTTATGTATATATAGACAAAATTCAGATTTGAAGACACACTGAGAATAATTAGATTGAAGAAAAATGATTAAAGGGTACCAATCACAAAAAAATATCTTGCTCTGTATGTTAGGGGTTCCATATTGCTATATAAAAATACGATCATCAAATATTAATTCTACATAGAGATTTTGCAAGTTTAAATGCATCCTCATTAAACATAAAAGCAACTTTTGAGTACACTTATCAATGCATCCATTAGCAATAGAATTATGAACCCAAGTACAACTTGGGTTCCATGCAAGGGGTTAACCGTTAACTCACAGAATGCCAGGTAAAAACAAACAGTTGATTTTATACATGCTACCAGTAAACACATTTTTTTTTTTTTGGGGGGGGGGGTGACTGGTACCCTTTAACATGCAAACATCGAGACAAACAGAATCAATAAACTCACCCAACAGCCTGCAATCTGACAGACAGGACGTGGCTCAAACAAAGCTCTACACGGCTAGGAATGCTGAGTTACAGCAAAATCTGCAAGAAAAAAAAAATTAATGGTAAAGAAAAACATCGAATTCATAATCATTTCAGCTGGTGGGAGACTTTATTTTATATTTCTGGAGCATGAAGCTCATTTGATTCATGTGCATCCAAAGGGCAGGTGGTTCCTTACAAAGATTTAACAAAGACTAAAAATCAACAGTTGGTAGCTGTTGCACCATATTTGTGGAATCGGTTACCAGCTCATATTCATTGTCTAGTTGGCTTCTTTGAAGTGTAATCTGGAAACAGCCTTTTTTGCAAAAGCACACAGAACATACATGTACATGTAAATGTAATTCAACACAACTATGTACTATTCTGCAGCTTTCTTGTTCTTCTTGGTAATGTGCCTCAGCTCAGAACAATTTTACAGGACAGATGGTGCAAAGTAAAGGTTTTGTATTCAATATTTCATTACTATTATTATGACATGAAATGGTTCCAAGTCAACGTCAACATCAGTGATTTGTGCTATCTATTTTTTAAACGGTTTTGTTCTACTTATTTACTTCCAATCATTTTCCCCAACATTCAATGGTACAGACAATTATTTCTATTCAAAATGCATATATGTATGAAAATGACTATATCACCGAAGCAAATGTTTGACTTTCTCCACAATGAGGGAATCAACGATAACGATTTATGAATATATTGACAAAGTCTTTGAGAGCATGACATGCAATAGTTCTCTCAGTTACCGCAGCACTGCAATGCAATTTTTTTTAAATATCACAAAGAACATCTGGTGCATGACATTCAATTCATGTGCCTGCCTAGATTTCTTTACCCCTATGTCATATCAATTACAATATTTGTTCCCTACTCAACGATTGGCGGCACGACTGATTCCAAATCAAACAGACTGGTTTGCCACCTTTAAGCCAAATGCACCTGACAAACTCATTCCTACCAATATGCACAAGGTTCCAGTTTTAATTATGCACTGCTCCTGCTACATGCATACCTATAGATGCAAAATGCAGAGGATGTAATAGTAAGCTAGTCGGGAGAGAGAGATGGAGAGAGAGAGAGAGATGGAGAGAGAGAGAAGAGAAACAGTGAGAGACACATAGAGAGAGACAGAGGTGGAGAGAAACAGGGAAAGAGGAAGAAAGACGAAGCTAGAGGAAGAGATTGTGAGTGACAGAGAAAAAGATATAGGTACAGATACATGTGTATTGTATACCTGCAGAGACCATTTTTAACCCATACCATGCCGTGGGTGGCAAATCCCTCTCAAACATTTGAGTGAACATTTCATTTAGGCTCAGATGGGCTTGAAAATTCTTCCTCGTACAGACACCTGTGCCTTTAATATAATGTTTATTCCTATGCAATATATCTTTGCCCAGTTTGCTCAAGAAAAAACTCATTGAAAGTTAATAGTTAACTCTTGAAAATTTATTTTTGACAATTGCTCAAAAATCTGGTAGCATGGAAGGGGTTAACAGGATTTCTGTCTGACTTCATAGCATAACAAATTAAAAATTGGCTATTTTTGACAAATTAACTAATTGTTATTTTTTCCCCCCCCCCAAAAAAAAAAAAAAATGTTTGCACATATATACATTTATAGTACAGTGAAACTATTAAGACCGCTCAAGGGAGACAAGAAAAATGGTCTTTATGAGCAGGTGGTCTTTATACAGGTTCCTTTAATACATGTTTCAATGAGAAATACATGTATTTTTCAAGGGAAACGAAAATAGTGGTCTTTATAGCCAGGTGGTCTTTCTATACAGGTGGTCGCTAAAGCAGGTTTGACTGTATTTACCAATAAATATGTTTGGAATCAGACCAATCTTGTTTTAGAGTAAAGGATAAAGGTCAGGAAGAAGAAAGCAAATGCATGAGGATCAGAAGGTGAGAAAGAGATCAAGGAGGGAGGAAGAAGGTGAAAAATGATGATACAAATGAAAAAACATTGACATAAAGTCAGAAAGGAGAAAAAATAGGGTATATAAGATCGAAAGTTCCAAAGGGGATTATGTACATCAAGAAAGAGCATATACATGTATTAGTCCAAGAGAATGAGAATGAAAGAAGGGGGACCTGTAGGTGTATTATATACAGGACATCTGAACCTGTTCACCGCGGCTGCAATCGCCTTACCCAAATCAACGACTGCATAGATGAAACATGCCCTCGCATACATTAACATCACTCAACGGGCAGATGCACCCTCCATGAATATTACCTATTGGCTACTACTAGCTTAAAGATAAAGTTAAGTTCTAGTCAGGCAATAACAATAAAGTTGAGTTGTAGTCAAGCTATTACATTTTGAAAGAAATTGTTGTAAGCATTTAGGAAATGTTGATTATGTAGTACGTAAGAATTGGTACATATTGTGAGGTTTAGGAATCACGAAAATGATAAGAATCAATTCTATCTCGCTGACAATTACATGCACTGCACACTGAAATGGGTATATGAGACTATACACACACATGACATGAAAGTTTGGTCAAAACTTTTTAACTATTTCTCGTAATATTTCGTATACGAGGGCATTTGATGAGCAATCCTCTTCAGGGGACATTTCTTCTATGACATTCTTCCAAACTAATATAAAAAGAATGAGAAAGCTTAAAAAATTAATTTTCACCTTAACCAGAACTCAACCTCTCTTTAATACTCTTCAAAACATGAATGAATAATACCCAAGCGACCTGTCCACTGAAAGATCGTGACATACAGCGTTCTAAACTTCAATTTTAGATCAACAGCTTTGATATTGATCTGTGCAGAGGTGAACACATTGAAATGCATTATAATGGGAATGTGGTTTGATTCGCAATTGAAAATCACAGCTTGGGTGGTACATGTATGTGAAGTATATCTGCACAAACAAAAAAATACTTTTGCATTCATGGAAGCTATTTTGGAAATTACGAAAGAAAAAGTGCTTTTTTTTTTTTGCATGACAATTTTTATGTATTTTTTGTCTTTTCACCAGAGCTCTTCTGGGCCCCGTTTCATAAAACTTGTCATCAATGACAAGTAGCAATATCTGTTATAAGCTACTGAAATCCTTGCATCTGATTGACTGAGAGCAAATGTGTTAGTAAAAATCATTGACAAGACACTTCATGAAAAGCCCCCCAGGAGCTTACCAGAGCTAAATCACTCACCACAAACATGTATCTTTCTTTTTTCACTGGTATATATGAAGGTTAAAGGACACTGAATTCCTCTTAAATGGTGATGATTTTTATCTTATAAACTGACAGAGATTGCCCAACCTTTCCCTTATATCATATAATTAAAATGCACAAAATAACAATCAACATGACCCATACCCAAGGACAAATATGAGGTTTATTGTCAAGTTGGAATATTGAATGCCTTTTTATATATTTCATGCATTAAAAACATCCTTGAATGTCAATCTATTCCAATGTCATTCCACCACAGAATATAGCTACATGTCTATCCAAACATTCATACAACTTCCAACCTCAATAATAAATCCATGTCAGTCAGTTCTATCAGAAGCTTTTGTTTTGATCCCATGTGAACCCTTGCTGTTACTGGGTCATTATTTGAGGTTTCGCAATCATGAAGTTAAACAAGGCCAACGCAAAGCATTGTCTCACCTGCATCTTGCTATTGGAATAAGAATGTGAACTTTGGTCTGGCAGCTTTATTATACTAAGCAATAATGATGATGTTACATTTGTACATACATTTTATCCCTGGAAAATGAGACAATGCTGTTTGTGCATGCTGTTAATACTTTAGCTTTCAATGAAGTTTATTGACCTTTTTGACCTCTGATATATGTCAGATTTGACCTTTTAAAAAAAAAAACTTGATCTGTGCCTTAAAGGGATGTAACTGTGGTATGAATCTGGTGATCATCTCTCAAAGGTACAAAAAGTTATTACATGTACATGTATGTAAAGTGATTTTCACTGAAAGTTCATTAACCTTTTGACCTTTTGCATTGACCCATTTACAAACATGACATGCACCTTCAAGAGATATACTTGTGATTTGAATTTGGTGATCCTAACTCAAAGATAAAAAATTTATTACATGTGAGGTGATTTTCCCTGAAAGTTCATTGACCTTTTGACCTTTGACCTCGGTCAGAGTTGACTCATATCCAAACTTGACCTGCACCTTAAAGAGATGTACATGTACCTGTGGTATGAATTTGGTGATTCTACTTCAAATTCATAGAAAGTTATTGTTATTATAGTGCTTTTTGCAGAAAGTTCATTGACCTTTTGACCTTTGACCTTGGTCAGATTCAACTCACTTTCGAACGTGACCTGCGCCTTTAAGAGATGTACCTGTGGTATGAATTTGGTGATTACAGCATGTTTGATAGTCTTGCTCCGTTACGAAGGCTGGACAAATAGAATGAAATTCAATGTTTGAAGATGTTTTCATAATGACAGTGTCTAATAACTGACAAAAAAGTAGAAATATGTGAAGAAATGTTAATATTTTTGTATGACATTCTTGTATATCATTTTGTCTATGAAAAGGCTACAGTGCACAACCACCATCTATGCACCTTTCACCCATATTTGACAGACACATACAGTATGATCTCCCAGGGCTCCTTTTGTTGTAAAGGTATCCCAGGGATCTCAAAGAATAATTTTACTCTGCAGCATTGTAAAAGTAAAATAGTTAACCCCTTCCACACCATTATGGGGGCAAGTCCCACCAACAAATATGAGCACTGAACAATGTGTTTTGACATGAATGGCCACATTCCTCTCTATGAAACAGAAACAATTCATTGTGAGTTCATTCCAACAGAGGATGCTTTACGCCTAATTTATCAATAGCTACATTCATACGGGACTTGTAGTTTCAAAACTTTAAGTTAACGAAACAAGGACTAACTAACAACGAGGGTTCACATGAGCCCGAAACAACAATGCTCACTGTTCTGAGACTAGAAGTCGAGCGTTAGTCATTTAACATAAGCAGAGAGGTCATTGCACGGACCCCCTGCTGCTCATGGTATTGGCGTTAACCGTGAGTTTGTAGTTCTATAACTACAAGTACTTAAAGTTTTGAAACTATGAGTCTGTTCATATGGTCTGAAACTACAAGATAACTTAAAGTTTTGAAACTACAAGCGAAACTTAAAGTTTAGCTTCCTTCGTGTGAACCTGACTTATGAAACAAAGGATTAAAAGCAATTTTAAATCTTGGAAATTCATTTACGACAACTGTTCAAAAACATGGCGGCACAGAGGGGGGAAACAGATGAAACAGGACATTAATGTCCCTTTATTATGCAATAACTCTTTCCACCAGGATTTCCCTTAATATGGCAAAAAAGGGGAAACATGTGGGAGGAAATGGAAATTGCGTAGGAATTGGCTATATCGACCAACCATCCCAAACAGCCTAATGACTTCATTTAGACTGTAGAGTCGTCCACCACTACATTTCCTCTTGCTGTTGTAAAACAATCGCACCTATTACAAAACAATCGCCTCAGATTAAGCTTCCCAGCCCCATATTAGGCAATCAATAAAATATAACAGGTGAAATAGTACACTGACATTTGTCTCTCTTGGAAAGATCCCTCAAAACATGTGACAAATGAAAGCATGGTAATTAGTCCATGCTAGGAAATCAATATCAACAAGTACTTGGCGAGAACTTGATATCTGTACTGCGGTGTGGTTGCACCATCTGCATGTCTGTCAAAAATATCCTGTCCTCACTTTCAAATATGCTTACAATAACAATACCGGCTACACAAATGCAAAATGTTGATGGTACAATACCCAAGGCCATGTCTGGCATACATACATGTATATGGTTCTTAACTACACTAAGAAAAAAAATTCTCTTTCCCATTCTCACAAGAGTCTCCCCCCCCCACACACACACACCCCTTATGTGTGGAAAATTACATGTATAATAATTTTGTATGATATATCTAAAGTCAATAAAGTAATAAGGCTGATTCCAGAATGAAAGTTGAATGGCATGAAAATTGTATGTGACCTTGCATTTCCCTCCAAAATGAGGCACTTCATACAAAATTTAGTTTAGGTACATTGAACTTGTGTGTATCCATGTAACAAGCCACAGAAAGTCTGATCTATTTACCATAGTCAAGAATAAAAACCACAACATCACACAACAAAAATAAAAATATTTATGTAATCTAGCATTGACATTTTCGAACAATCCCACACTAAAGCATACATGTATGTATGCAGACTGTGATGCGCTCATATATGGGTGAACATTTCCACATACCTTCATGTTCATTTTTAATCTTAGATGTGAAGAAAAAAAAATCGTCACTGAGAGGCATGTTCAAGGGAGACTAACATTCTTTAGCTGCATAAACTTAAAGGAAGGTTGCGACCCAGTCCTAAACTGGCTAGCACCTTCTAATTCAATCGTCTCACGAGTCCCACACCACCAATTCTATTTGAACTTGCCTCTGATTCAATAGACTTTTGATTAGAGCTTCTATCAGTCAAGGAGAAAGCTGGAACAGAACGAGATAGGAGAAAAACGAGAAGGGGTAGAAATGAAATTCGCGCTTTTGTCTTTATAATGTGCAGTGGCTCTCATAAGGGGTGAGAAAATATGCTCTGTATATTTGGAGTAATGCAAGATTGTGTTTGACAAGGATCGGAGGTGTTTCTTCAATCGAAGAATGGGATTGTCATCTTTCCACTTCTCCCTTCTCCTCAATCTCTTGTTCTCTCTCTCCCTTCACTCTCTCTCTCTCTCTCTCTTTCTCTCTCTCACTTTCTGTTTCCCTCCAGTGTAATCTATCAATTTGTACTTCTCCATCACCCCCTTTCTCTCTCTCTCTCTCTCTCTCCCTATTGGTCCTTCTGAATAACTATATTTAATTATTTGGAAATGAAATGTGCTGCAATCTATTGGTCAGTCTAACCATCCCCCCCCTTTTTTTTTATCTCTCTCTCTCTCTCTCTCTTAATCTGCCCCATCTCTTCCTGTGCCTTTTCTTACTTCACTTAGTTTCCATTCCTAATTTCACAACATGATGTGATGATACAAATATCTCTCTATAATGGAGTCTATCATTTAAATATGGCTGCAAGACCAACAAAAAAAAATTGATTCTCCCCAGGCCATATATATATATAGTTTGCAGAGAGTACTTTCACAAGGACCAAAAGATTATGTATGACATGGCCTCTACATAACCCATACTCATTGTAGTAAAACAGCAACACAATGTAATCTTTTCACAATGGTAAATTCATGCATCCCTTGCATGAGGTCAAGGCTATACTAACTATCAATATGAAGCCTGAGATGACTTATACACACACATGCTATTATAAAACCATTCTCACAGACTTATTATTTCGACAACAGACAAACTTCCAATAACCAACCTGAACTATACGATCTACCAAGGCATCAAGCCAAGATTTAAATAAAGTACAAACTGAAATCTCTGTCAATGAATCCATGGGATATTTTGTACACAATCTGAATATCTTACGACAAGACAAAGTCACCAATGCAAGCTGCGGCTCTGTCATACATAATGCACTGCTTTTAAGCAGTATGGGTTATCGCTGCCAAGATGACCTAGATAATTTACAGAAATTCTCCCTGCTACCATCTCCCTTCCTCCCTCTCTCTCTTGCTATTTGAATTATCATTCTATAGCACTGCACTACGTGGATTGTATTAGGTGGGACTTGCAGTAATAGATAGGAATATGCATTAGACTGGCATTCCTGACGCTATTGTTTGCAATGAATAAGGAAAATGTTCACACCAATTTTACGGAATCTCTATTCAAAGGTGGAAAAACTTTTCTACGATTAGTCTCAATCTACCCTAGATGTGAAAACATTTTGAAACACACACAGCTAACACACTGGTCTTACAAGTGGTTGCGATGGGAAATAACAGAGGCTGATGGTCAAGACTAAGACTGAGCGCTGTTCCATCTGCATGCTCCGCACGGAATAGAGTCCAATCACATCATCGACGAGCGGAAGCAACAACTCATCTCACTGGGAGCAACTGTTTGAGACCTGCCAAAAGACAGCAAAACCCACGCATGCTAATAGACCCATCTACTTCATATACCAAGGACTTTGAGAGCTGCCTTATCTATAATCAAACTTGTATAATGACACCTCTAAGGACAAAGAACAGCGGTCTTCATGGGCAGGTAGTTTTCTAAGTACAAGTTACTGAAGTACAGGTAACAATGTGAAACATTGTCCATGGGACAAAAATTATCTTCTTTATAGACAGGTGGTCTTCCTTTACAGGTGGTCACCACAGCAGTTTTCATTGTGTCTTGAAAATTACTCATTATCTGCATGACCAGGGTCCAAAAAGAAGCAATGGCTCTATGGAAAGAGCAGTGGTTCTAGGACTGTGAGGTCCTGCATTCAAAACCTTGTCAGTACATGTATGTACAGTCCAGTGCTCTAAAGGAGTACTATTTTAATCTCATATATTGCCTAATCTCTTGGACAAGACGTACATTGTATTTGAATTTGTCGGTCCACTACATGTGGTTGCTTTCTCATCATCACGTCACATTAATATATTACTGAGCATTTAAGTACAATACAAGTTAATAACATGAGCTCAATAATATTTAAAAAAGATACTCTTCAGCTGTCTTCAAAGTACTTGATTTCCAGAATCATAGATCTGTAATACCGGGGTAAACATGTACCAGCTATCATTTTCAATAATCTTCCCTCCAATCATACCTCTTTTATACATCAATGAAAGACTGTGTTTGTGTTCAATAAAATTCATTCAACCTAGCTCCTTTTCTATCCCTCTTTCTCCTCTCCCTTTTCCTTCCCTCGTTGCCTATCTTGTTCTTTATCATCTCCTCTTTTCTTCTTCCTCCTCCTCATCTCTTTCTCATCCCTCTGCTAAATGTTTGTCTCCATCTCATGCCTAGTACAACACTAGTCTCTATTCATTGATAGTAATTTGCTCATTCGTGATCACAGTTTAACGACCTATCATCTCCTCCTCAACATCCCTATGACTCATCGTGTTTACACCGCTGCTATCTTTTCAAAATTCAACTTCTACAAGATACAAAGTAGGAGCAGATATTTCCAAAGGAATCACATCCAGAAAAATAGAAAATATTAATCACCGCTCATATTCTTTCATTCACATAAAGTGCAGTGAAAAAAATACACACTACTTATATGGAAAGTATCAAAAGAGCTCTGAAAAACTATTTTTAAAAAAACAAAAGAATACATAAAAACAGTTTGAAGAAAATCTCACACTTAGTGTAGCAATCTAAAACAAACTAGTATTTCTAACACTGATGAAGTGTAAACGATATTTACATTCTAGACAAAAGAATAGGTCTATTAGCATTTGTCTGTACTGTTCACATTTGTGGCGGATAAGATAATTCTCAGTTTAAGCAAGAAATATGTGCACTAACATTTTGCACTTTATACGTGCATGATACATTATCTGAAAAATTGTTTATCCTCTAGAAACTATTTCCCCATGCTATTTCCTCCTGTACTATTTTATTGAAGATAGGTGATCTGTGATGTAAACACTGCTCTATAAACCCCCGGATCCCTACCAGGCCTGTCCTTCATGTGTCAATTATGTCTAAACCTCATGCAGATCTCACTACTAAATACAAAAGCGAAGGTCAATTGTGACGAATTGTGAAGAATAGTGACGAATTGGCTGAATATATTCAAATACGGTCTGCATTTAGATAAGATATTATAGTGAACGGATCGACATGCTGGTTATTTGAATAATTCTTGGCCAACGTGAAACCCATCGGTGAGCACATTGCACTTTCCTCTGCCACACTGGCCATGATAATAGGAATCTTTGGCATTCATCCATGACAGTCCGGTCCAGAGAATGGAGAAGACATGCATAATGCCTTTCTCGCTCTAAGCAGGCAATATATGCTGATCATTCAGACGGGGAACATAACAGTATTCACTACATGTACCTCCAGAGAGTGCACAGACAGTGGCAAAGCATGGGTCTAGCCTATGGGGGGGGGGGGGGGGGGGGACAGTGAAATGCAAATGAAATGCAAATGAACACAGCCACTATTAATTCAGGATGCACGAGAGGGTCCTGTTATATTCTTTACTTGTCCTCCTCCCCCCCCCCCCCTTCTCTCTTCTTTTGCCACTCGAATAGGGGAAGGCGCATTCCCCATGCCCCCTCCCTTTCTCTTTATATCTTCTTGCTTCTTTGTTTTGCCATTTGACTGGAGGAGGCACAAGCCCCCAAACCCCCCCCCCCCCACACCTCCCCACCTACATCACTGCTTATAGACTTGTTCCCTTCTCCTGTGATGCAGCGCGGCATCCAGTATTTTACACATCCTCAGAAATACAGGTATCATACCCAACTCCGCATTCCTTCATCATCAATCACTGTCATACACTCATCATACCATGTGTGCTCATCTCACACATTCTCAGTTAATGATTAATCCACTTTCTCTTCCAAAACCAATGTGATTCTAGACCTGCTTTCCTAATTGAAGCTCATGTAAGTTCCTAGGAAAATGATGCAATGAAATCTGATAGGGTTAGTTGTAAGTGCATGAACGCGTTAGCGTATCATATATTATTGGGTATGAATGACAAAGAATTAACATTAAAAGTAGTATTTTCTTAACATTTTTGCAGGTCAATGTCCTAATGGAGCTTACATGTATCATCTTCATTAAATCATCATAAATGAAGAAAAAAAAAAACCATATGCATTTGGTAATATACAGGACAAAATACATGTACATTATACTTATCCAAAGACGCTGTCCCACTTTAAATATGAAAGCTGAGTAACAGATTTCCTTTGTTTTCAGAAATTAAAAATTGAAAAAAAAAGGCCTGAATATGTACCAAGAAGAAGAGAGTGACAACCACATACATGTAAAGTTCCTTTAACTTTTCTAAGTGAATTAGGAGACAGGATCATGCAGCAGATTGCAGGACATGCTTATGATTGTCCTGTAAGGTGTAACCTTGCTCCGCTCATAATACCTCATACTGAGGGTGACCTAAACCTAATTTCCTTTCCATTAAAACAATGGAAAATCCTGATGTCTCATTATCATAGTACAAGCTCATTACGCCTCGTTCACACTTCAAGTGATAAACCAGCTAAAAGACAACCATCCCCGCAAGATTAAATGGCACAAGCGTAGGCCACGTCACAAATCTATGTATATCATAACATAACAGATCACAGAGTATTAGCGTCATTTGGGCCTTTTTGCGATTGTAGGACACATGCTTAGGTGACAATTGCTCTGCAGTCAATACTTCTACACTAATCAAATTCTAGACTTCAACCCTGGACTTAAATACTATATGTAATCCTAATTCTAAGCCTAAATGTAACCCTAACCCTAACCCTTAACCTATCCTAAAACCTAACTGCAACTCTAACCCTTTAACGAAATTAAGTCTGGGCCCTGTTTCATAAAACTTGTTATCAATAACAACTGCCTCATTTCCATGACAAATTCACTCTCAGCCAATCAGATTCAAGGATTTCAGTAGCTTATAACCATTGTTGTAACTTGCTATTGATAACAAGTTTTATGAAACGGGGCCCTGGAGCAATCGTCACCACAGCACATGTCGGAGCACCATATCTACACTCAACTCTTCTTTTTCCCTCACTAGCAAAGAGTTTTTACTGAGCCGCAGTAAGTTTTGTAAAGCAGTGATATTACCTTGTCAGGTGTGAATGGAGCTTTAGAGATGTTGACAGATTTATTCAGAGGAAGTGGTGGGGTGGGGGGGGGGGGGGGGGGTGGGGGGTGGGAGAGTCCAATATATCTGCCCTTATAGGGTATACAGGTTATGTTTATAAACAGAAGTTGACAGGTGATGAAATATGTTTGTGCAACCTTAACTTACTAGTGTTGGAGATCATGATGGGACCACATTATTTTTTCATCTCATATATGCAAAATCACTTGATGTAGGACCATTTCTTGGTACCACTGTCATACTTTGCAGGCCTAATTCATAGTGTATAAAAGATTATTATTCAGAATATAATAATAATAATAATATTGTTTATATAGCTTCTAATACATATACAATGTCTCCAAGCACTTTACATATATATTTTTACCCGTCATCGGATTCATGGCTTGCCGCACACAATGTGTGCACCTTCTCCACTCCCTGGGGAGCATTCCAGCCAGGTGCCTTTTACATATGCTCATAATGCTGATCGAACCACAGTGACTTTCCCATCCTATTGGGTACCCATTTAACACCGTCACCATTCAATATGACTTGCTCTCTGAATAATAAAAAAAATGTGGGCAGCATAACTTCAAAATTTACATGATTTTTATCAAATGTATTTATTTTTAAAAACTACTGCCATTGCAGAATGTTCCTAACAACAGCATATTCTATCTAAGTAGTCTCTCTTAACCCAGGTGTAGTACACAGGAAAATGCCATCCTAGGATTTTATCCATGTTACGCGCTGTGTGCATATGCAACATGGGCTAAAAGATTGGAGAAATCATTTCTTAAAAAGCACAGATATACTACTTTGAACAATGCATTTACATGCTAAATGAAACATATTATCCTCATCATTACTTCTTCACAATCATGAGCTTTCTGATAAATTATCATACAATACTTGCTCAATAAATATTTCAATAGAATAAATATGATGACACATGTTTCATGAGAAATTGTTTTGAGCCAATTTTGATACTTTATCCTACAAATGTATATTCCCTGCAGAAGTTATGATTGGATTACATAATATGCTATTGTAAGTTTGCTGATTTCAACCGGAGATGGATTGATCGTGGCACAAAATAATTTTTTATCTGAGGGGATTTTGGCGACTGGTCTAAATTCAATTCAATTCAATTTACTTTACGGCCATTCCAGAATCTGTTGGTAAGTGCATTTGGCAGTGGGCTAAGGCTAAAGGGAGGAACATGATCTACTTTTCAATCTTTGTAATGGCTAAAAATTCAGGTGCTATAGGGACCTGATACATGTAGGTAATCTGAATTACCCAAGTTCAAGGACAAATAAATGTACCAATCAGGTTTCACATTATCATTTGTATACTCATTAGAAACATAACTTTTTTTATGTACATTTTAACCCTTTTGAGACAACTGACCACATTTTGTGGTTTGGCTCAATAATTTTTTATTCCTAGCTCTAAAAAATATACCAGATACACAAGTAAAAAGAGCGAAAAAATTCTGCACACACTATGTCCATTTTTGTTGCCTGACCATATTGCGTTTGATGCCAGGAATTTTGAAAACAAGAATAAGCTTTAAAATCTTTGAATTAGCAACATATTGAGAGGCTCAAAATCATTGATTTTCATCAAAATTGGCAATTTTTTCAACTTTTCAACAAAATTCATAACCATGTACATGTATATTGTTTTCAAAGACATTACACCTTATTAGAACCATGTATTACTAACAGAAAAATATTATTTTGTTCCAATTTGAAGAACAAAATGGGATCAATTTAGCCCTTGAATAATTCCTTCCTGAAAGGGTTAATATTCTGTTTCAAAGACAATGTCTGTCTGAGGAGTGTAGAGTTTTGGAGAGATGAAAAATAAAATACTCCCTGAATCTAATTACATTTTAGACTTAATAATGATTTTAAAATATAGATTAATAATATTAGCTACCAAGCATATTGGATAGGTTGTAGAGTTACTGATTAATAAGCAGAAAATGATGAGGAAATCAGTCAATCTAGTTGATCAATAGAATATGTAGTCCCATATGTGCATTATATTTGTTGCTTTTCAGTGCCCATGTTTTTCAGCAAAATTTCATACATCTCCATAAGGTCCACATAACCAATTAACTGCTTTCAACTTTCAAAACAACATTCAGCCAATTCATCTTGAAATGCAATTTCATTACCAGAACTTAAGATTTCCTTCAACGATGCCTACATGGACATGTGCATGACAAAATCTTCAGATGTGAACTTTAAGTGCCTGTGGAAAATACAAATTAACTGCAGGAGATGAATTTGTAGGGTACACAAATGTTGGGAATAAAAGAAAGGAGTTCAGCAGAGTGACTCTGTATGGTTCCCTGTCAGATGTGTCTGTGTCGCCGCGGTAACATGAGTAATTCAATTACCACACCATGTGAAAGCTAGACACATGTCAGAAGGTACATGCCAAGGAACATCTCGTCTCCAATATAAGACATGCCTGATATCTGCTATGCTCTCTCTTTAGGCCTGTTTTCACTAGCCCAAGTTGTAACTATGTAACCTTAATTGTTGAAGTAGCCCGCTTATTCTGATCTGGGAAAATTAGTTTGAGCAAATTTGCAGTGAAGACAAGGTTCAAGGTTCAAGGTTCGCTATATTTTCATATTTCATATTTCACTTTTTTAAACACATTATTAGTTTTGTTAACAAGAAATAATAATGATAAGAACAATACAGGGTATTTTCAATAAACATAAGTACATGAAATATATTACATCACTTTGGTTTGCTTGGTGTTACTTGTAAAATAATGACAACCTAACAAAACTGGAAATGAGGATATGAAGGAGCCTAAGGTAGAAGCAAAGCTTGTTGGTTGTAGGCTCCAGAGAGTAATGCAATATAAGTCTTGCAAAGTTGTGAGAATGAACAAGAAACAGTTGAAGGAAAGTACAAATAAACAAGTACATGTATTATCAAAATGTGCATTGAATGTAAATGAATAATCACTAAAGAACACTTAAATTAGTTGGGATACATATACATGAGATATTATATACTTGAGATAAGCTTGAGATATTATCCCAAGAAAACTAGGGCTTGTTCAATGAAATAACCCACTATACTAGGGCAATAACCAGGTGAATTCACCACTGAAGATACACTCGGACTATCTGAAGCTCAAGCTAGCTCCTCAAAGCAGTATGTAGAGGTATTGTGGTTTAGTGGTTCTTTCACTTGACTCTCAATCAAGGGATTGAGGGTTGAGGGTTCGAATCCCAGCCCACTACTAACGTCTTTTGGCAAGACATTAATCCACGTTTGCCACTCTCCACCCAGGTGTAAATGGGTACCCGATATGCAATCTGGCATTACATATTTGGTCACTTGGCTATGACCGGGTAATAGTGTTGGAGCGCCATCAGCGTCACAATTGTGACAGACCTGAACGTCATACAAGGAGCCACCATTATTATTATTATGGACTGCTCGACTTGGGCTATTAAGTAGAAACAGGGAACATCAAACTCTGACGTTTTTCTCACGGAGCACTGATCAGTCTGATACCTCAAGCTCAAGCTTGTTCGAGCTAGTGGAAATGCACCTTCTCTCTTTCTCTCTATCAGAGCAAAAACTTTATGTATTAGCCCACCTGTCCAATTCAATTCCATGCTTTAATTGAAAGAACATATCTTTGTATGCACCGTGAATCTTTATGCCTCCGCCACCAAAGACGGTGCCAGAGGCGATATTACATGTATGTTCTAGGGTGTTCTAACTACCAGGTTTGCACATGTACATTATTAATGCGATACCTGAAAAAACAATTTACCATAAACTTCAAACTTGAAATTTGGTATCACTTTGCAATATCGCAGGGAAATGGTTTAAATATATCGGAGGGGGGGGGGGGGTCATGGTGTTAAAAAGTGAAGGTCACAGAAGCCAATTTCCATAAAATCATAACTCCTTATTCTAATTATTGTGATGTCTCCAAAACAAGATACATCATATTTGAGTCATCAACTTGGTGAAACTTTTCAAGTACCAGTTTTTAAAAAGCAACCTATCAGTATGGGGGTAATTACATCAATTATTGGGAATGGTCTTGTTCATTTACAAGAGTGAAAAAGACCAGTGTAACAATCAACTATCCATGATTACATTACCTTTTGGTTACATAAGCAGTGGAAAAATATGAATAACAATTAAAAGAATGATAAGAAGCCTATAAGAGACAAATGTAACTATAGGCCTATAGGTATCAACGGATTTGGCTCTCGTCATTTTTGTTTAGCATGTTTGCATTTACTGTAACTGCACTATTAAAATTCATGTTTTCACATCATTACAACGTAGTTCTAGCAAGAAATAACAATGGTTGGTTTGGAAAGGCATTTCATTCTTTCTTTTTTTTTTTATTCTCCAGTTTCATAAATCATCAAGGAAATGCTCTGTCAAATTTCCATTCATTCATTCACTGAATTGGTTGGGCCATGGCTATCAACCATCTTTCAAAAGGCCACTTCTTATGTTTAGGATCCATTTGCGATAATGCTCCCCCTGAGCTAGCTGGCGTGGTGCATCAGTCTGTATAGCAGTGGCATATCCAGCACATTATTATCCACAAGAGGTTCTTTGATGAAACATATGCTCCTGCATGAGCAGCCTTCTCGCTGTATATAACACCCTTGGTGTTGATACCAAGGGTGAGGAATTTCAGAAAATAAAAACCATATGTAGATTCTCCCAGCAAGGGTACCGACAAGGGTACTAGATCAGTCAATGCCTACTTTCAATCTCAAAAGTTGTTTTGGTCCTCCCAAACCACCTCCCAGGGATGTCATAAGGCCATATTTCATTCAATATAGGCCAATCAATGTGTCAATTCATTCTTTAAACCTGCACAAATTGCTTTGGTCCTCTCAGATCACCCCAATCGGATGGGTAAAGCCATATTTCTGTTGATTTGAACCTTGCGTAAACACTTTTCTGCCGAGGAGCCTGCTCCTGAGACAATGGCTCCATGCACAGTCAATTCACTCACAAACAGAATTTTTAAATTCAAACTTGGACGTAACACCTAATCCAAACCCTAACCCTAAACTTGTACCATTGATGAAATAAAGCCAGGAGCATTCAATGCCAAAGTAGATGTAAGAATTACACCCAGAAAAGATAGTGTCACATCATTAATTGTTTAAAATGATAAACAGCCCTGTTGGATAATATGACATCAGACACAAATATTTACTCACTTATGATCTAAGGAATCCAAAGAACTAATGTTGTAATTAACTAATTAATCATAACAGTCAGTAGTTCTTCATAATTAATAAATTAATCATTCATGTAATCAACTTGACACACACATGCTGCATGCATAATGGCTTGCAATTAAATTGTTTTAATTCATTTTTAAAAATATATTACCGACAAACCCATGTAAACTTATACCATATTTCCATCTTTTGCCCAATTCAATTCTTTTCCACAGCTTCAAATACATTTATAGTCTTGTACATGTTCCAGAAGCATCTTCATATAAAAAAGGGGGCATTTTTTTGCCCTTTTGCCCTTCTTTATTTACCCCTAAATCCAAGCAGTCCCAGAGAGAAATTTATTATCCTCTTCACTTTCATTTCTCATTTGTTGGGTAATTTCTCAGAACGGCCATCCATTTTTATCTCCATATGAGATTCAGGAGCACAACGGAAGAGCATATGAAAGGTAGTCTATCCATTCTGACCTTTTGGTTAGACTGCTAGTTCCACTGGGGTGAAAATTTTAGACAAGCCCAATTCTTGAGGAGCCATTTAGTAGTGAAATTGCATTTTGAGAGAAATTTTCTATATGAGTTCTTTGGAATAAGCACTTAGTAGATCATCATCATCTATCTCCATGCATTTTGTAGTTGTAGCTGTAGGGACCAATATAATGTCTTTTTAGTATAAGAACAATACTGCCAAATTAGCAAGAATATGGACAACTACATGTATCGGTAGTGATTATAAAACGGGTTCAAGAATGTAGCCATCCTGATTGGTCAAATAACACCACGTGACCGTGCAAAAAAAAAGTAGTAACGCACGGCGAGGGGACTAACGCACAGCTAATCCGGATCAAACACTAAGATTGTAAGAAAACACTAAGATTGTAGACCCGTTTTATAAAACTTTTAATACATGGTTGTAAGTTCGTGCAATAGTGCGATCCAGCAACACGCAGGTTTTTATCGTGGTGTCTAACACACTCGGCTACGCCTCGTGCGTTAGTACTCCACGATAAAAACCTTTGTGTTGCCAGATCGCACTAACGCACTCCCAACCATGTATTAATAGTATATTATCAAAATACAGAAGCATTTGAAGAGAAATCCCTCTCAGGAATCAAATTGGAGAAACATGTATAATCTATTTTATATAAATGCAAGCAACAAATAAAAAAGGAGAAACATAAAAAAGTCAAAAGTAATTTAATTATTTTACATTATTTGTCAATCAAAATAGAATGGTACATTCAAATGTAGTATCGTGTTGACAATTTTCAAACCATGAAAGGGATTAAGAGACATGCAATAAACCAACAGATTTCATATATATTTTACTAGAAAGGGACTGTCATAGCAGACTGCTCGAAAGAAGGGGAAGTGATGGCTTTTTCATGAATGGTTTTCTAATGAGAGCACACTTAATGCACACCAATATACAGGTGAATTGGAACATTTTACACACCCATAAATGTCCATACAATATCAATCATCGTTTTCATATCCAGCAATCATTATTTATCAGCATAGGAATCAGGATACTCTACTTAGAGCAAGTTTTATGGTTTGTTGTGCTGGTGTTCTGTATAAGGAATTTTAGTAGAAAATGAATTTCTGATAAGAAGATGTACTTTCTTGAATGCAAAAACAGAAAATCTTCAGGCTTGAAAAAAGAAGCATGGTAGGCACTAGTTTAATATCTTTTTTTTTTTCATTACCTTCAATACACCACAACAATCATATCAATATATTTCTATGTATGGAGTGGTTCTTGAATAATTACATGTACCACTATAAAATGAAAATGCAGATCCCTCACATCCTCTGCATATCCAAATCTATATCAAATGCTGTTATCATGTTCATTTTATTTTTTTCAATGTATGGTTACAATTCAAACATTCATTATATCTTATCGGATGTATTTATTCATTCTCTATATCTTGTCGGATGTATTTTTGCTCATTTAAAAAAGAGATGCAAAATAAACGTTGAATCTTGACTTCTAAAAATTCAATTCTCAAACCAGGATCAAGATCGTTATATGCGTCCAATAGTCAATCACATGTAGGAGTGTCCCTTGGTAGATCCAACAGTAGAACTGGGACATTCTTTCAGACAATGCAGATTTCATGTTAATATGCATTGTGCAAGTAACCCATACATCTTCCAATCACATGGGAATATATACAGAGTATGATCAATATCCATGATTACATAATGACTCATGATTTCTAAACATGAGAGTCTTTCTCTAGTTAATTTGAACATGGTCTGATATTGATTCAGCTGTAGTTGGCAATCGGCAAACAGAAACTGGCTGCTTGTCCATAGATGCCAAGCTCAGTTTCATTCTCTGAGCTCAGTTTCATTCTCCAACCTCACTGTCTATCATTATGCACTTAAAACAGTCAGTTGCTTTGGAAATCATATCCTGATTTACTTGTAAAAACAATGAAAAGTTAGCAAGAGACTAAGTACCCATCTAACCCAGACACTCAGTACTAGCAAAATGTGTAGATAGTATAAAGTGATAATTTGTAATAAACTATAAATCATCATCATATCAAACAAATCCTTAACATCTTTAAATCTAATTTTCAGACAAAACTTGAAAGTCCAGGGTATAAACATCACAGTATTATAAAGAAGCTAAAAGATTTTTTTTTTCTATTTGCTAACCACATAAACATGTTTAATTTGATGAGCTCTACAAATCGGATTCTTTTCTGCGCATATTTCTCTACCAAGTCAACTCCCAAACATTGGACTGTTACACATATTTTCCGCTACTTCGCTTTTTGAATACATGTATCATAAAATGTTACCTAATCCAAGTGGAAAGACTCAAGTGCTCTATGGAACTATATTTATAAGTTGAATAATTCATTAACTTTGTAAAGGACATGTCCTTGACAATGATACAAAGATGATAAACAAAGCAGGCGGGGAAATTAAATCAATTTTTGCAGTCATGAGCACACAAAATGTAGTAACATGAGCATGGCAGTTCTGGAGAAAGAGAGAGACAGAGAGAAACAGGGAGAAGCAGCACTGGTAAATTTGTGTTTTAGAGAAAACTATAAACAATGCAGATGGGAAATTTTAAAAATCAATTTTGCAAACTAGAGTAACACAAGTATGGACATTGTTGGAGAGAGAGAGAAAGAGAGAGGGAGAAAGAGATAGACAGACAGACAGACGTAACAAACAGACAGAAAAGAGCATTGGTAAGTTTGTGTTATGGAGAGCAAATACACAATAAACACAGTAGATTAGAAGGTCTTTAAATCAAAAGTCAAATTTTTGAATTATGAAAAATGTAGTAACATAAGCAGGGCCAGTGTTGAAGAGAGAGGAGAGGAGAGGAGAAGGGAGGGGAGAGATAGAGAGGGAGGGGAGGGAGAGAGGGAGGGGGAGGGAGGGAGGGAGGGAGGGAGGAGGGAGGAGGGAGGAGAGGGGAGGGAGGAGGGAGGAGGGAGGAGGGAGGAGGAGGAGGAGGGAGGAGGGAGGAGGGAGGAGGGAGGAGGGAGAGACAGAGGGAGACAGACACAGAGAGAGAGAAAGAAAGAAAGAAAGAGCGAGACAGAGTGAGAGAATGAATGAGAATAAAGCTTGTATGGGGAGAGAATAGAATTCCAATAAGGCTTTGCAGGAGCTAGGAGGTCATAAATCATCACGTAAGTGGATGACGCCAAAGAAAAGGAAAGGAAGAAGTCTCAAGCAAACAGTCAGGAAATAGATTGCATCCACAGAGGAAAGCTAGTCTCTCAGATGAAGCTTGGATTCCCAAATTAAAGAGAAGGTAGGGTTCTTATAATGATGAACAATGCTTTGTTGTGCTTTCTCATTTTTTAAAATCCTAATAGTAATGTATGGGAAAGCTAGTCTGTCAGATGAAGTTTGGATTCTCAGTCTAAAGGTACTACATACTGCCCTCCTAAAGTTCACCTGTAATAAGAACTGATTTTTCACAATCACCCACAGTTCATTTATCATCAGATTTGTGGCACTTCAACAATACGGTATCAAACTGAAGAGTAGACATCAGCCTTCAAGTTGACACCAGTAAAGCGTTTCAGGAGGCAGTCATGCATTAAAAGGGCAACCTAACTAAATAACATTTCCAGTGGAAATATGAGGTCATTGGTTTGGTCAGTTGCGCCAGCCATTTTGCACTTTGGGCATTCTACAAAATCTGACCCTTGTTTGTACTGATAAATATTTTCAAAAATTATTAACTAATATACAATAAGCATTCCTTTACTCATGCAGAAAATTGATATTTTCATCTAAGAAACACATCAATTTGGGGGGATCACCACAATTTATTTTTTTCTCATGGGAAATCATATTTCATTGTTTATTGTTTGCATTTGTGATACACTTACAAGGAAAATAATGCCTAAATGGATAATAGTTTGTCAAATGAGATGCACATTTGTTCATTTTTCAGTTTTATTTAATCATACAGACTTCTCATCAGAGAAGTCGCTCTTGGCAGCGACCAAAGCAGAAAAATGACCCCAAACATTCCTCAAAGCTTTGTAAAAACTCTAGAAAATGGAAGAGAAGGGGTCCTGACAATCTTGCAATGGGAATTATGTTGTGAAATAAAATGTTGAGGAAAAAAAAATCAGAAGGAGATGGGAAGCAAGAATCTATCAATTGGATATGGAACATTGTTGTAGAATACCTTTGAAATTAATGAGATCTATGATTTTAGAGTTCACAAAGCATTCCTAATTTCCAAGTAAAATTCTTCTCATTTGCAATGAAATGGGAATGGGTTTTTTTCCCCCTAACTGAATGTCAGATATTTTTTGAAGATTTTCTGGAATGATTTCTTGTATTCTCCAAATTTCAAGATGAAGTTGGTGAACAAAAAAATTACACAATTATGCTCAAGTTCCTTCTCACTGTCTCCTGCCATTATATATTCATGGCTTCTAAAATATGCTGACAAGAAGTTCGGCAAAACTTAATTTGACTAATATGTGATCATTCCATATTCCTACTTTTGACCTTCAAAATTAGGAAATACATAATCAAAGCCTCCTTTGTAATCAGAGATACATGTATAAGGTAAAAAGAAGCCTTTTTATATGTAATATCTTAAATTTTGTACTCCATCCATGTTTAACTTATTTAATTTACAGGCTATGATATTTGGGTGTACAATACAGGAAGTATTTGATAGTTCCTACTACAAATATGAAACTAGGCCAACAACAGGTGCTATCACAAGGTAAAAAGGGCAGTCCCATTGCTGTTTGTCAAAATTACTGCATGTTTGACTGTGTAACATCTTTAAAGTGTACCAATCACCAAAAAAATATTTTGCCATGTGTGTTACGGGCTTCATGTTGCTGTACTACAGTATATACAAAATATACATGTACGCTCAAAATATTAAGTTCTACAGAGATATTGCAAGTTTTAATACACTCTCAAAGTATCAACTGACATAAAAGAGACTTGAGCGGACTAGTCAATGCACCCTTATGGCAGGGCCCCACACTAACTTTTTTGTAGGAGGTCCGTACTGACAATTTTAGGCAACGTATGTATCGGTGCCATGTAAAAAATGTGAAGTTTGGGGGTTTTGCACCAAGATTTTGGTTGACTGTATACACTGTGTTGATACGTACACATTTTTTTTTTTTTTTTTTTTTTTTTTTTTTTTTTAGGTGATTGGTTTTTGGTACCCTTTAAGTGCTCGTCATCTGCTGACAGCAAAAAGATATTAACTCAACACAATAGAATACGAGTTACACCCTTCTGGCTTGCAGCTGATAATGTGTTTAATGTTGAATAGTAGCCAAATGATTACTATTGCTGCTTGTCACCTGTAAAAGCAATTTTAAAGAGAAGGTTGAGTTCTGGGAGAGGTAAAAACTAATTTGTGATCTTTCTCATTCTTTTTATGTTAGTTTGGAAGATTATCATAGTAGAAATGCCCCCTGAAAAGGATTGCTCTTCAAATGCCCTCACATTAAAAATATGACAAAATAAAGCTAAAATGTTCGGGCCGAACATTTGTGCGTAGTCCCACATACACATTTCTGTGTGCAATGCATGTGACTCTAAGCAGGATTGAGTCAATTTATTATCATTTTAATGATTCCAAAAGCTTACAGCATACACCAATTCTTATGTGCTATATAATCAACCTTTCCCAAGTGATTTGAGACAGTTTCTTTCACAATTCAACCTTGTGACCAGAACTCAACTTTATCTTAAAAGCATCAAAACATTCTAACAATAGTGAAGTAATCTACTTGGCATGAGCCATGAATGTAATTTGAAATATGAAAACATTGCATTAAAATGGCATTAACCTACATTGTCCTGCATTAGGAACTCTGTCATTATCAAATTGATTACTCTATCTGACAGCACAGTTAATACATTGCCATTTACAGAGAAGCTTCAAACTACATACGCTACATGTACCTGTGTTTTTTTTCTAGACAGGACAAGGAGCAAAATATTGGGGGTCTGTGTACAAATGGCCCTTCTTCACATTTTGACACTTTGGGAGTCTGAAACTTAAACTATTTTGGGGGGAGGGTGGTGGGGGGGGGGGGGGGGGTCATATACTAGCGAGACCCCTGATTATGTCAAGCTCTGTGGAAAGGCAAAAATCCTATACAAAAATGTCATTAACAATGGTTTAAAATATTCTTGTCCAGGGATTTACATGTATATACAATTCTTATGAGTTTCTGGATAACTTTCTCATATTTTTTTCATTTTCCTTAAGCATATATTTTACATAATGCATGTTACAAAGCTAGATGGAAGAGATTTCAAAAGAAAGAATTTTGCACGAACTCCCAGTAAGGTGACATCAGCATCTATATATTAATACTCAAAACCGTAAAAGGCCGTTTTTTGTGGAAGCAAAAACTCTTTCCCCCCGCCGTGTCCGCCCTCGCCGTGGCACGGGATCGGTGGCATAATTCCACAGGTCGTGTAACCCGTAGTCCGCGTGTCACGTCGACCCCGTCGTCGCCGTCGACGTCCATAAACGTGATTTGGGGGATTGGGGAGGACGGGCAGGCCGAAGGAACGGCTGCTTTCCGTGTGGATACCTCGCACGACGGCGGTGTCGTCAGCCGTGCAACCTCCCTTACGGCCCATCACAGGCACAGCATGGCAAGTGACGAACAACGTTGTGCACGAGGAGTATCAACTTGCATTGTGCGACCGTGTTAGACGACTCGCGTTAGCCATCTTGCTAAACTTGCTCTTACCGGGGGGAACCCCCGTAAGAAAATAACGATGGCATGGGGGTTGTCCCACAGTGTCCCAGCCTCGATAGAGCTCCGTGGTATGTGTACGTATGTATTTCATTGTTTCATAGTACACTTTGTGATAAGTACACCATAGGAGTAGCACCCACTTACTGCGATGCAATTTCAATGCAATGCATACGATCGACGCGACAATGCATATTATGCATGCAATTTGTACATGCACTCAACATGAGTTGACTACGGTTTCCCGAGCTTACAAATACATTCTAAGGTTGATTTTGGACGTGAGTGACATTCTTTAGATCTAACAAATTGTTGGAAACTGTATTTATGGACTTCCTTTGTCCTATTTTATCTGCATGAAATTCTTCTCTTTGTCGTTTGTCGTGTTCGGTCACGGCAGAGCCCGCTCTCTGAGGCTGGGATGGCTGCATGGCTGAACTCGAGGGGAGGAGTCCGGCAGTAAATACTGAGCTGCCTATTCCAAAATTGGAAGCAGTTGACTATATCTTCTGTTTTTTAATGCTACAGTTAGAATTTGATGATAAATTCACCGTATATCTGAGTAGATTCTACATCAATTTGAATTCTAAAACGGCAGTAAATTCCTCACTGGGTTGCTTATTTCAAGACTGGAAACAGTTTAGGTCGAATATCGTCATTTTTTTTTAATTTGATGATATTTAATTCATCATAGTTCATACCGTATATTAGAGTAGATTCTACATCCATTTTATTACTCTAAAAAAATAATTCCGGAATCTGCTCAGTGAGAGCAGAGTCTATTTAAAAAGTATGTGAGTTTTGAAACCAGACGGATTTTTCTGTCTATGTAGATCTGTAGACTATCATGACTATATAGACCTAAAGGGGCTTTCACACCGGGCTTGCGTAGAGTTGCATAGTGCGGCGTATCGCCTACACTGAGCTTATGCTGGCCTACGTGGCAATACGCAGAGGGACAAAAAGGGGTACGCGAGATGGACCCCAAAAATTAACATGTCTAATTTTTTCGCGTACTTTCGTCGTAGACCACTGCATGCAGAAAGTACGCAGTTTTTACGTCAGTATAAAACACTACGCTACTGTATGCCATGCCTACGCTATAGTACGCTATCATACACCAGTCTGACAAAAAATCCTTTGAGGCTGGCGTAGTGTTGCGTACTTTTGCTTATTGTGGGTTCAGCATAAGCAAACTTACGTACCCTTTACGCCAGACCTACGTATACGTACGCAACCCTACGCCTGTTATACGCAATCCTACGCGTAGGTATGCCAATTGCATATGTTGTAGGTACGCGGTACCTATGCACAGGGTACGCAACAATACCCCAGCCTACGCCGATCCTGCGCGTAATAAAGGGGCTTTCACATCAGCCCTGCGTAGAGTTGCGTAGTGTGGCGTACGGACGATGCCGAGCTTACTCTGCCCCAAGCAGTGCCTCCGTTAGCCTACGTGGAAATACACCGAGGGACGCAAAGGGGTACGCGAGATGGACGCAAAAAATTAAACATGTTTAAAGAGCACTGGACGCGTCACGCAGAAAGTACGCAGTTTTACGCAAGTCTACGCAACACTACCAAAGAGTTACGTAAGGAAGGGCGTAGTGTTGTGTACTTTTGCTTAGTGTGGGTTCAGCATAAGCAAACCTACGTACCCTTTACGCCAGACCTACACGTATTCGAACGCAACCATACGCATGTTATACGTAATCCTACGCGGAGGTACACCAATTGCATATGCCATAGGTACGCGGTGCCTATGCACAGGGTACGCAACCATACGCCACCGTACGGCAGCCTATGCAAAACATACGCAGGGACTACGGCGGTCCTGCACGTAATTTTGGCGTACTCGGTACACCGCACAACGCAACTCTACGCAGGCCCGGTGTGAAAGAGGCTCAAGACTATAGATCAAGCTTATTTTGTTAATAATAGTGCTGATGAAAGTTGGCCACAATATTCACTCTTTCAGTTTCAGGGGCAAACATGTGCTAGGGGCGTATGCTGGAGTCATGGGCATAGATAGCGGGGTGGGGGTGGGGGGGGGTGTGCAGTGGTTGATGGGGGATATGATTAACTTCATTGTAGAAAAATTTGAATGAAATCACTGGAGTCATGTTCATACATGTAGATAGCTGGGGGGGGGGGGGGGGGGGATGGGGGTAAGTGAAAAAAAAAAATTGGCCAGCCCTCCACAAATTTTTTTCGCCAGCCCTCCAAAAGTCCCTCAGCGGGGTGGGGGGTGGGGGTGTAAGTGAAAAAAAAAAATTCGCCAGCCCTCCAAGAATTTTTTTTGTTTCTCCAGCCCTCCAAAAGTCGCTCATTGGGGGGGGGGGGGGGTTACCAGATTTTATGGGTTCCAGTTTTCCCTCATTATTCTCACAAGCAACAAAAAAAAAAAAATCAGCATTTTGGGCTGTCTTTTTTTCCCCCAGGGGAGGGGGCCAGGCCCCCCCCCCCCTGGATCCGCCACTGATGGGGCATATGTGAGTGCATCAATTTTATTTTATTGTACAAAAAATGTAATCACTGGATTCATGGGCGTAAAAAGCGGAGGAGGGGTGGGCATTAATTAACAGTTTATGTTCATTGTAGAAAAAATGAAATCACCCCCAAAGAAAGTGGAACCTTTCTATACGCCACTGGCTGGAGTGAAGGGAGGGGAGGGGGCATGATAAGGGGATAGAGCCTGCACTCACCATCCATAATTGTCCACAGATTATTATTAAGTGGTGGATTCACAATTTTATCTGGGGTTTCAAATATTGCAGGGGTACGTGAGTAAATTGGATTATGACTTTTGCAAATCATGTTTCATTACAAAAAAATGTAATGGATGGCACGGTAGAATTTCATATGTTTAGGCATCAGGCACCTTCGCTCATGTTTCTCCTTAGGTGATATTGTGAGAACGGGGTGGGAAAGGACAGGTAAAAAATTTGCTTCAATAAACACACAAACATAAAACAATCTTCATGGAAGTTAAAAGGCATTAGCTCAAATAAAATAAGATTAATTTCACAGTATTATATGGCCAGTGATTTTCACGTGGAAACAAGTTTTGAAATAATTATATTGTTATTTCCTACATAAAAACAGTAGATATGCAATCTCTCTCATCAGCAAAAGTGTATTATACATAATCACCACTAGAAGACATAAAAATGATAAATTATTTTAGCCCAAAACCAAATAAAAAACAAACAAACAGACTTTTACCTTTCAAAAAAAGCATGTGACATATTCTAAAGTAAGAATGACATGTTGTAATCTTAAACTTATTTTTCTCTTAATATTTCATGTATTATTCACTTGAACTAATAAAACAATACTAAAAGAATCTAAGATAAATACAAGAGAAACTAAAAATTAACTTAGATGAAAAACAAAAATTACAAAATGTTTCTTTTAGAAACCATTACCCATAGAACCATAATTATTAAGCATTTGTCTTATTAATTAAAAAAATACATGATATTCATGTACACATATTAACCTATCATTTGAAAACATATAGTTTGAATATGATTATTTGGTAACAAAAACATTGTAATATGTTTATCCCATTCAATATAATTTTAATAAGCCACAATTTAAAACAGTAATAATTTCAACATTGTTCCAAAGAAGATGTGTTCGCAAAAATCAATCCATACTTCCCTGGCTAGCACCCGTGGAATTTTTCCACGGGTACTGCTGCTAGTATGAATTAAATATGTAGATTGTGTAGCCCCTATCATTAAACATTTATAGCAAAATTCTTTCTAAAAAATGATGTAAGTGAAATTAATCAAAGCCAATATCCACCATCAAATTGTAGAATCTATCAATGGGCTATTAAATAGCTCCAGATGGTAAAGTTTAAATTTTGATTATCAAATACTCTAGATTATGTCACTTTTTTAATAATGTACATTGTTTTTAAAACTACCTGCAATAACAAAAAAAAAACTATTCTAAATAATGCATGCTTTAATACTACATGTATGTATATGATGCCATATATCAAAAATGAATAAAAAATCAGCGAGGTACATTTTGTACATGTACATGTAGCCATTAATTAAACGGACAAGAGTATAGGGCTGTCTGTTCGTTACAAAAGGCATAAATTAAAGCACAATGGCTCTAATGATTTCCACAGTGGTTGAAATTAGTTTCAATCCTATTAATAGATCACTGGATGTTATTGATTGAATTCAGGCTACCACAGTATCCATCATGCATGTTGATTACCTGCATCACGGACAGGGAGGGAGAGATTGGAAGGAGAGAGGGAGAGAGGGAGAGAGTGGAAGGGTCAGAGCACTCAGGTCGAGTTCTTGGAAAGGTGAAAAATAATTTGTGAGCTTCTAATTCTTTTTATGTCAGTTTGAATAAAATATCATAGTAGAAATGTCCGCTGGAAAGGATTGCTCTTCAAATGGCATCATATTCTAAATATGACAAGAAATAGCTGCAGTGTTCACGCCGAACATTCACGCCACATGAATGTGCAGTCCCATATACTCACTTCTGTGTGCAGTGCATGTGCTTTTTAGCGAGATTGGGTCAATTTCTTATCGTTTTGATCATTCTGAAACCTCACAGTATACACCAATTCTTATGTAGACATGACAAACTTTTCCCCAATTGCTTTGAGACAGTTTCTTTCACAATATAATCGCAAGATCAGAACTCAACTTTATCTTTAAAAATATTTGTCATGTTAGGTCACTCTGGTGTATACTGAATACTCTTCTCAGAGTGATTTAGGTTTCAAAATCCTGAGCAACAATTAAAGACAGTATTAAGCATAAAATAAACCTGACAAAGGTGATGAAAAAAAAAAGAATTAATCTTCTGAGCCAAAGTCTTGTTTACCAATGCTAAGACAAAATAATAAAGAAATAACTTTTCTTTTTTTAGATTTCATACAACATCCTACACTCTAAAAACTAAAGTGTTAAATCACCATTTAAAAGGGCATAGGAGTAACCACTTTTTTTTTTTGAGTAACCACTTTTTTCAAAATGGCAGGTTAACACTTTTAACATGCTGGATTCAACATTATAAAAGCTGAATCCAGTAGTTTAAAAGAGTTTTAAAGAGTGTACGAGTATATTTCCTGCCAAGTTTTGTTTGCATACATGTACATATCTTTGCAATAAACCAGTCACAAGAAGAAGACAGACACCAGACTGATAACAGAAAACCTAACAAAAAATAGATTTCCCTGAACAGCCCTGAATCGGTCGGTATGGAATCAGTTTTAAGTCGGTTTGGCGATGTGACTGCTCAGGTATAAACCTAATTCGCCAGACCTTTAGAAGAGGACTACTAGCTGAGCAATGTAAATCCTACTGCAGACGTGTAATCAATAGGATAGAGGCATAATATTGACACAATGCATTGTTTGGATCTGACCTTTGAAATGCAATTGTTCAGTTCATTCACTTTTGGGGGGGAAAAGCTGGTATTTCCTTTACCCCTGGCCAAAGGACTTCCATCCTGGGTCACTACCATGCAAAGTATTCATTTTAAGGTCAGGTCACTCACAAAAACTGCACCTCTCATTTTAACATGACCAATGATATTTATAATATTAAAAACAATTTAAAATGAAGCATTGTTGTTGTTGCAAGCATACATGTACCGTAATGTCACCAGTCGTGGCACACCCTAGTAAGACAGTTTCATTGCTGCAACGCCCTGCGTCAACTGCCCTAGTCTCTCCAGAGCGCAATGAATGAATGTGATTGGCTAGCAGATATTTTACCAAAATAAATAAGGAACAACTATGCGGCGTTTCGCTCACTCCCGATCACGCAAAGAATGACGGCAGGAAAAGTTTGTTTCCAAAGAGAATTATCCACGGGGCTCTTTCATGTTCTGCTAATTTTTTTGTAAAACAAGAACTTCCTCTTTAGCAGACTAAAACAAAATAAATAATATGTACCATATTTTCTGTTTTCGATTAACAGAGCTTAAGTTTCATAGATGTTGGCCAGACAATTTTTTTGCATGAAAAACACTTTGGAAACAAATTATCTTCATGGCCGTCGCCAGGGGGGGGGGGGGGGGGGGGGGGGGGGTGCGGAGGGTGCAAACGCACCCCCCTCCAGACAAAAAAAAAAAAAAAAAAAAGGATTTTTTTTTGGGGGGGGGGGGGGGGCGTCGCCGGGTCTTTTGAAAAGGGCGACATGTTCAAATTGTGTAGTGTCGAACAGCTCATATCTGTGCCACCAGCACCACAATTTTTTTACATGAAAAACACTTTGGGGGGGGGGGGTGCGGAGGGTGCAAACGCACCCCCCTCCAGACAAAAAAAAAAAAAAAAAAAAAGGATTTTTTTTTTTTGGGGGGGGGGGGGGGTGGGCGTCGCCGGGTCTTTTGAAAAGGGCGACATGTTCAAATTGTGTAGTGTCGAACAGCTCATATCTGTGCCACCAGCACCACTGCCTGACATTGGAGTTGGTAAGTTTTGTCTTTTTTTTTTTCCAAAAGGCACCCCCCCCCCTTGAAAAAGGCTGGTGACGGCACTGTATCTTTGTTCAAAGTTGGCTGTCTTGCCGAGAATGCCCATGCTCCAGTTTTGATGCGCCATTCCTACAACACACAAATCATGATGTAGGCAGCCCGACAAGCACATTACACAGTGCGCATGCACAATCCCGCAAAGACAATGCGATAGCCAGATAGCTTCCTGCGTATGGTTTAGTAGCGCGCCATATACTGAGTGAATATATTTACAACAGAGTGATTTATCTTAGACTAATCCTTCCTTCGCAAAATCATTAGCTAAGGGTGCGGCACCACTGGTGCACAGTGCGGCGACACTGGAGCAGCAGATCGAAGCCCCGTAGAAGCACCGCAGTAGCATTCACGCCGTAGAAGCAAGATGCAATCTTTCAGGTCTGGTAGATTTTATTCACAAGCATTTTCGGCATCGAATGGTAGGTGATTCCTCAACAACTATGGTATTTTCAAAAAATTATGAATCCAAGACTGCCAAACCCCTCCACGACTGGTGACATTACAGTACTAGTACCTTAATAAATGACCAGACTTTCATAGCTAAGTCATTCTACATGTGTGTTGGGGTTTTTTTCATTAGCATTTAATCATTCAGTCTATCAATCAGCTACTTTTTCTACCAACATCCTTTGGCAGATGTGCTTCATTCGGTTTTGTTTTTTTTAAAGATTGACTGTACATGTAATTTTTTTTTCTCATATTTTTCTTGTGTGTATGTGTGTCGGGGGAATCTTTGAGGATTGATGCTTTTCATTGCTACCAGAGTCTAGAACTCAAGCCTACCTTGAATACATGTAGAGTGGTCCACGAGAGGCTTTCACATAACAGCGACAGGTCTGATTTTAAACTACAGGTTTGATAATCAGCAACAGGTTGCAAGGGACCTTGCGCTTCTCACACATCAGTTTATACTCCTTCCCAGTCGCAATTTTACCTGTTTGAATTTTTGGACCACCCTGTACATGTATTCAACCTTCCCCTCTTTCTATCACAGGACCTAAGTCCAAGACAGAACATGGATGATGCCTATAGAAAGCATTAAAGATATGTCTGAACATCACATACTGCCATTTTACATATGTACATGTACCTCCCTGCACAGCCTCTGCACGCAGCTTGCTCTCCATGTATCCAACAGTTGACTCATATGCCTACCACTTGGTGAAAATTCAATTACGCATCATGGGGAATTAGGCTAATAACTTGAATCAGCCAATTAGCATTGAAATTACATCATTATAGCAAACAGTCAACATAGCAACTATGACATGCTGAGGTACATTGCAATTGTCATACAATGTAGTCTGTCCCTTCTTATTACATTTCAAGGAAATCTTGGAGTATGCCAAGGTAGTCCTTGGAGTACTTCAAACTTTTTTGACAAATACATGTACACGTACATGTATACCACCATGGAAGGGTTGAGTTTTTTAGAATTATACATTGCAGAATCAGTTTTCTATCAAAATTGGCCATTTTTTTCAACTTTTTGACAAAGTTTCTACCCATGTATATTGTTTTCAAAGACAGTACATTTTATTGGAATCATGTAGCACTAAAAGAAAAATATTATTGTTGCCAATTTGAAGAACAAAATGTGATCAATTTAGCCCTTGAATAATTCCTGTCATGAAGGGGTTAACCCTTTACCTATCGGAACAAGGTGGTCCCTGTATTAAGCCTATGGGAATGAGAGAATTCAGTAGTCAACGGGTCAAGCATTGCATGCAACAGGTTTGTGAAACCACAAACCAGTGGTACAATATAGTCAGGATAGTTAAGAATACATTTTGTAGCTTGAAATCCTTTATCACCATTTTTGTTTGTCCTGTTTAAACTGTGTTTGAACTAAAGAACTATGGTAATTTTCATCAAATCCAAAACTTCCCTAAAGTTTAGTTTGTGAACAACGCAACGACATGGGAGTTATTCCATTTGCAAACAACCTGCACTTTCCCTTTACTGGGTAAGGCGGGTATATATTTGTTGATCCAGAACCATATTACTCTTTCGAAGACAATTAGTTTATTTTCAAGGTAAATTTCACCTGACCATTTTAAAAGCAAACACCTTGCACTTACTACATACATGTAGTTCATTGATCCAGATTCCAAAACCCTATAAACTTTGAAATACAATAGTTTAATTTTCAAGGTGAATTTTCACTGACCAGTATAAGCACTACCATCACAAAAACCTTACACTATTGTAGGATTAACCTGAACAGTTATACCAACTCATTATGTTAATCCCTCAAGGACTACCAATACAATGTGGCTCTCCTTTCTCCTTCTGAACAAAGAAGACTTCAGAGTTTGCCAAACAGTTGATAGGCTCTTTATTGGTCACTCTAAATTACGTAGTCTTGATGAAATTTTAGATATGTTAAGCATATGGCCTAGTAAGCATCTATCACCAAATTGAGTGAGCCCAAAAATAAGTCATCGGTGGCTGACTGGCAAATAAAAATAACAAACAACAACAAAGAAATGTAGATCTGCATATATGGTGTTCAGTTGTTTACAATCACAGAGCTATTGATAATGTGTTTGTTGAAGGAAAATGGTACATAGGTCTTTGCTTGTTTGGAAATCCTCACTCTGGAAATCTTTTCTTCAGAGCTCTGGAAATTACGAATAAATCATGTATTTGATTGATGATGGTTGGAACAGCATTACTTTGATTTCCAGAGCTTTATAGAAAAGATATTCCAGAGTGAGTGTACATGTGTAGGTACAAACAGAGAGAAACTATCACACCCCTTCCCCAAACACACAGTCAGAGCAGGGCTAGGTCGGTAATAGTCCAACATTTAAAGAGCATCATAAATCATCTTCTGTTTCAAGCAAACAGATTGAAGAGCCCCATAAATCAATAATAGCATTCCTCTCTCCAAATATGGAACATGTTGATCACACGCATCTAATATCTTACATTGTATTTAATGACAAGTGGTGCATAATAATCTACTGGTATCACCATACTGCAGTGGGAAAATAACATTTCCTAAAAACACTAAGATTTTTTCACATGCACATGTAATTCTTTTTCTTTTCTTTTTTTTTTTATTTTGAGCTTTTTATTTAACTGACAATTTATAACCTACAGTGTACTGGTTCCACTACAGAGGACTATAAATATCAGTATTTTGTTCATGTGAGTTCTTTCATGTATTCCCCCAAAAGAAATTTGAAATTTCCCCTGTGGTGAATTTTATAATTTTCAATATTTTTTTGCCCCCATAGCTTTGTAGAGATACTACTAGTAAATCACTCTGTGCTAGAACATTGACATTGTTCAAGAATTTTGTTTTACTGCACTGCCTCACAATGTAAGGTACCCATAGCAGTTAAGAATTTTCTTAAGGTCTAATCAAATCATCTTTGCCTCCTTAAATTGGCATCAATTATTTCTATTTTCCACTTTTTAAATATACAGGTATATTGAAATTTGAATGAAACAATGTGAATGAAAATAACAAAAAATCAACAAGAAATTGCCAATTTGTACACAAAAATCATGATTATAAATGTTACTTTGTGTTGCCAATTTAGGGACTTCAAATGATTCTTTTTGATTAAATCACTCTTATTTATAAATGGCACATTGTACTGCATTGGAAATGGACTGAAATTTTCCAGCAATTTTTTTTTCTTCACTTTCTGCTCATGTATAATTTGTAAAGAGCATTCTGGATCAAAAGATAATTTAAAATGTCACTAAAAGGGTATGGTAATGCACTTTATTCTAAACATGTCTTATTCTTGTCTTTGAATATCTCTTTTTTTCAATAATCAACATTACAATGTACTATAATTTAAGCAAAAATCAATTATAATTTTCAAGAAGAATTATTAAGACCTGTATAAATTCATAATAAATATCATAGATATCAAGAGTAAATTCAAGGGGATTCTGCACCATTTTCAAAACATAAAATCTTGCTTCCCTTTTTACTTTATTTTTTATTTTTTCAAATTTTTTCAAAATGTGTTTTCATGAAACTTGTAATTTTAAAGAGAGCCATCAAAACCATTAAAAATCTGCATCTTAAAAATGGTGTGGCAAATATCGCATCCAGATCTAACCTGGTTTGATTAAAATACTGGTCCGTGAGGGACAAATCACATGAATACTTCGTTATGACTAATACTCTTCATTTACAATACACTGGGAAAGAGATTTATGAGTGTGTACAAAGTTCAGTGAAAGTAAAATCTTTGGCTTCATTTTAAAATGGCATTAAACTGGCAAAACTTGAACAGCGCCACCTTACAGTAACTGCCAAATTGAGATTATAATTTGAAAATTAACTGCATTTTATTTTGAATTTCGACAAACAGCTGTTTGGAAAATAGCAAATTTTATATTTCAAACTATCATTTTTGATGTTGCACATTTGGAAAATTGCCTACAGATACATTCTAAGCTTCTACAAACTAGAATGGGGCATGATGGGAAAATTAGAGGCACAGACACTTATCAAATTCTGTTGAAAGATGGTGCTATTAGGAGCTTCAATTTACTGTCACTTTAATACACACTTTGTCTTTGTAAACAAATGACATACAAATGCACAAGGTGAAAAAAAAATCATGTAGAGTCTACAATTGTAGGCATAAGTTTGTTTAAAAAAAATGTAAAGTTGTAAATATTACTCTAGTCACAAGATCTCTCCTCATGATTATGGTATTGGACCAAGAAGATCAGAACATGAGAATGAGACAGTTTTTTTTTGTGTTTTTTTTTTTTAATCGAGTAACTAAAACGGATGCACAAAAGGATGAGAAAAAAACACTTATACATGTACAAGCTTAAAGATAAGCTTGTACTTCACAATAGCTTTTACAGGTGAATAGGCTTCGATAGCTTTTGTGTGTATCAGCAGGCCTTTTTCCAGTCTAGATCATTAATACATAAGAGGAAAATAATTATTTAAAATTTCACTTTCAACTCTGAATCCACAAATTTGAGGCACAGTAAGAGTTGAAGAGTCCCTGAATCAGATAATCTAGCAAATTTAAGAAAATTAAATCTTGCTTACAGCAATTTGTTGTCTGTTTTGGACTGCTGGAACAGTGAATGTTGGACACAGTCCAACATAGGCAAGGGCCTGTGATGTGTGTGAGAAACAAGTAATCTTTTCAGTCTAATACACACACATGCTAAAAAGTCAAGATATAAAAAGTTAGTTGTTGAATGCTGTCAAGAATTCATTAATGTTAGATCTAAATTTTAAATTTTGCCATCTTCCTTTCCTACTTCGGCTACTAAGTTACTTGTTAATGATTAAATCAAGGAATTATCACAGAACTCCTTCATTAAATGAATGAAATGTTAGACTTAGACATGTAATTAGACCCTACCGATATTGCAATTTTCATCTAGTCTACCACTCCCAATCACATGACTAATATAGTTTTTATGCACTGATACCTGACTGATCATAAACTTATACCCGGTGGTATTGGTAAGTGCAGAAAATAGCTACTGTACTCTACAAATGAAAACGTCGGATTATTTGCAACATAACAGTCAACAGCAGCAAAGCCTTCTCACCTAATGCCGCCCAAGCTCCGGGCACGGATGAACCTGTCTGTACTTGGTCGTCTACCACTTCTCGCTCCAAAGATCCTGCTGAAATACGCCCAGCCCAGCCCGTCTGGTATGATCGCTCAGTCTCTGTCTTTTCCACTGGACACCACCACCAGTTTGTACTCCTTGTACCGTTTAGATGGATTTTTTAGTCTTAAAATATAAGTCAATAAAAGAACTGTAGAAAGTGCAGTAGAGTAACATTCAGTCGATGACGATTTAAGAGTCTTTCTTAGAGCAATATGCCCGTTATTTAGGAAATAAAAATGATCATGAGATCATCTCCTCCGCCGCTAGCCGCAGTGCATGCACTACAATACATACCGTACACTAGTGCCGTAGCTATACAGCTCAATTTTCCGTTGACGTTTCTCGCCGCCAATCGTGGCCTGATTCAATTCGTCTTTAATTTGTAATGTTGTAAATCTTCAACTGAAAAGTACTTTATGCATTATTAAGAAACAAAGTTATCCTTCTTATGTGTATCTACGCCATAAAAGTATTGTTTTGCAAAAGGGTATTGTAAAATGGAATAAAAATATTTTATTTGACATAAACAAATGTACCGGTATATTTTGTTTGATTTTCCTGAAAACAGACTAGACATCAAATCTACCCGCAAGAAGGTCATTATCTTTTGTCCATGTAATTTCAGCTCAAAGCTCAGCCTTTCCATCTTTTGCAGGTGAGAATTTAGTTACTACATGTCACTGTTTTCGTTTCAATATGTTCTAGATAGAATAGATAAATTCTGGTCATATAACTTACCATAGATTTTGCAAGAAATAGAATGATCACTGAAATGTTAATGCTTTCTTTTCAGTCCCACTAACTGACATTGATGTGTGGAAATACAGAATCGAATGAGTTTTTGAATTTGAGTCGCGTCCACGTCCACGCCCACGTCACGGCACTTTATATGCTGAATGATTGTCATGATGCACAATGTTGACCTATGGGGTGTTCAGACACGAAAAATTTATACCCAAAAAACGGTATATCCTGTATAGGGTCTATAGCTAGATCTATAGTCTATACCAAAACGGTATGGATTTATGCGTCTGAACCCTAACGAAACGGAGACAGAGGCGCACGGCCGATATCGGAGACTCTCTCCTATTTGGGAGATTGTCTCTGTTATCAGAGACTTTTATGAATATTTTTGGTAGCCGATGTGGGAGACAGTCTCCCATTTGGGAGATCGATTTTCTTTGTTTACATTTGCGGCAAAGGGATTACCTCGGCGCAAAATGAAAATGTGATAAGCAGATTTCTCATGAAAAATTACCTCTTTTGACAGTCTACTTCAAAGATTCACTGTCTACTTTTGTTTTCATAACATTTTTTGTTATGACCCACACACAAAACAAATTGGTTTCTGACCTCAGTAGGTGTGTCTTCATCAGAACGAAGTTCTGCTCTAGCCCGCTTCAAGGTGGATCAGGGATATTTTCTTGAAGTTTGCAATCGCGTCTTCATCAGACCGAAGTACCCCCACTTCGAGCTTAAGCCCGAAGTTGGTGCACATGCGCACTTTAAGTGAACAAGCGCGGTTTTAAAATCTTACCCGCGCTCCCCCGACCAGCTATACAAACCCAAAATATATACGGTATCTCTCGACTACGCTGCCTTAATCATTAATGTACTTACGGAAGTGTATGTTGAACAAAAATAGGTGTAATTTCATTTTGCAGTATGATTCTTCCGGAAACTACAGTGGTCCTCAGCATAATAAGGAGAAGGAGACGTCGAGAGGCGTACGTGCACTGTGTACAGCTCATGCACACAGCGCTAGCGCACAGCTGATGTTTACAAACAACACCATGAAACCGGAAAATCGTGCTTCGATAGTTGGAGCACAGGTGCATGATGGGATCGGGCTTAACTTCGGGCTGATGAAGACGCTCGAGGAATAGCGGGCTAGAGCAGGCTGATTTTCGGTTAAGCGGGCTATTCTGAAGATAAGTCCAAGATGATATCGGAGACTCTCTCCTATTTGGGAGATTGTCTCTGTTATCAGAGACTTTTATGAATATTTTTGGTAGCCGATGTGGGAGACAGTCTCCCATTTGGGAGATTGATTTTCTTTGTTTACATTTGCGGCAAAGGGATTACCTCGGCGCAAAATGAAAATGTGATAAGCAGATTCCTCATGAAAAATTACCTCTTTTGACAGTCTACTTCAAAGATTCACTGTCTACTTTTGTTTTCATAACATTTTTTGTTATGACCCACACACAAAACAAATGGGTTTCTGACCTCAGTAGGTGTGTCTTCATCAGAACGAAGTTCTGCTCTAGCCCGCTTCAAGGTGGATCAGGGATATTTTCTTGAAGTTTGCAATCGCGTCTTCATCAGACCGAAGTACCCCCACTTCGAGCTTAAGCCCGAAGTTGGTGCACATGCGCACTTTAAGTGAACAAGCGCGGTTTTAAAATCTTACCCGCGCTCCCCCGACCAGCTATACAAACCCAAAATATATACGGTATCTCTCGACTACGCTGCCTTAATCATTAATGTACTTACGGAAGTGTATGTTGAACAAAAATAGGTGTAATTTCATTTTGCAGTATGATTCTTCCGGAAACTACAGTGGTCCTCAGCATAATAAGGAGAAGGAGACGTCGAGAGGCGTACGTGCACTGTGTACAGCTCATGCACACAGCGCTAGCGCTAGCGCACAGCTGATGTTTACAAACAACACCATGAAACCGGAAATCGTGCTTCGATAGTTGGAGCACAGGTGCATGATGGGATCGGGCTTAACTTCGGGCTGATGAAGACGCTCGAGGAATAGCGGGCTAGAGCAGGCTGATTTTCGGTTAAGCGGGCTATTCTGAAGATAAGTCCAAGATGATGTGGGCTGACTTTTCGAGCGAAATAGCGGGCTAGAGCAGAGAATTAGCTGGCTATTCTCTGATCGGGCTAATTTACTGGATCAGCAATAGCGGGCTAGAGCAAAACTTTGTTCTGATGAAGACGCACCTAATCAGGCAAAAATTTGTCTGGGATAAACTGCCTTGTTGTTGGTGTTGTTTCTTTTATTCTTTTGTAAACTAAGTCTCCAGTATAAGAGACAGTCTCCCAAATGGGAGAGAGTCTCTGATATCGGCTGTGCGCCTCTACTGACCTATGTATAACGAAACGTCGTATAACGAAACTAGGGTCAGAGCACTCGTGCTTCGGAACCATTCGGTTCCACTTGAGATCACGTACCCCTGCTGAATGTGCAGCCTGCTGTAATAGTCCTAACCAAAACATAATAAATATCAAGGTAAAATTGGAACATCACTTACCAATACGTTGCCTTGGGTCTACTCTTGAATTTGATGTAAAGTTTCTGCACCCCGGTATTGAAAAAGCTGAATTTTGGAGCTTGAAAGTTGTTTGCCGTGACTGGGCTGAGGTAACAGTTGATTGTACCGTTTTTATGTATTTTGCTGCCCTCTTGTGCCCGTCTGCCCGATATAGAAGATTACTTTTGGGGGTTCGGTGGTATGAGCCGCCGTTTGTAAATTTATCATTTAGACAATTTTTTTTTATATAATTCAATAATTTACCTTGTCAAATAATTATTCGTATGAAAATGTCATAGAATGAGTACAGGTATTTATGAATAATAATTTTCATGTTTTTAATTATTTATAAATGGTGATTTAACAATATCCATTATTTATATTATCTATTTTGCTTTCAAGTATAAATGATTTCACAATATTTATTTATGTGAAGGGGGGGGGGGAGGATTCACTTATCACGATTTATAAATAACAATTGTCACAATATCCAATATCTTTGCTTGACACTGTATCCCTTAAAAGGGAATCGGTAACTTTGTGGAGGCTTGATTTAATAAATTGAATTTTTGTATCTGTCTTGTATAATGATGTTCAGAAGGATGAATAAATAGCCAGGCATAGAAAGGTTTTCAAATATATACAATGTTATTATTAAGTGTGATAAGCTTAAATCAACAGACACATTTAACAAGAGCATTACGAATACATAAGTAAAAAAAATCCCAACAGATATCATGCTTAGTTACAACAGTAGTTTATTTACAGATCCACAAATTTTTCAGCCTCTCCCTCTCCCTCTCCCTTTCCCTTTATCAATTAAGTGGAAAAACATATACAAATGATATACAGTTTCTTTAAAAAATATAACTTCACAAACGGCGCCTCATAACGACAAGGGTCGGCAGTATTTTTTCCCCGTCCGATTTTCCTATCACAACCACCATACCACCAAAAATGCTCCGAGAGTAGAGACGACTTGCTTTGGAAGGTGGTAAGATTTGTCTTTTTTATCATTAAGTTTGAAAAATTAATGATAATTTTACCAGCTAGACCTAGCTTCAATTCACCCCTCCGGAGTAAATAATTTACTTCATGGTGAGGTAAAAGAGCGTGAGTTAGGTGAAACTTAGTTTCAACGTACCCGTAATGTAAGAGGAGTACGAGGTTAATCATAACCTAGTACGTTGGATGAGTGGGTCAGAGTATCGTTTCAAACTAGAACTCAATAACGAATCACCTTTCCATGTGTTCTGAACGTATGGCGACCATAGAACGGTATAACTGGGCGGGGCTTATCGTGAGTGCGCAGGGGCTAGCAGCAACCATAACAACATGCGCAGTGGAAAACTGCGCATCTATAGACTACACAATGTTTTTTTCTAATCGGTCCAGATATGTGTCTAATCGGTCCGTAGGCTATACGATGAAAATTTTATACGACATTTCTTTATTGAGTTTCAGTATAAACGTTTTGTGTCTGAACAGGGGGTATGTCTCATGTGATGTACTGGTGTTTCTTCTTTTTAAAACCATGATTTATGCTGTAAGTAAGGTAACACTCCATAACTAATTAATAATATTTCTTCTCCTTTTTTATCCTCCTCTATTTTCGATCTGTAGGTTCTAAGACTAAGTTATCTACAATAACCATGTACATGTGTGAGTGAGTTATATCTGACTATAAAATCTATTCCACTTTTTTCAGCTATAGATCCTTTATATTCCTTATGTTGGCCGACTTTATCAAGGTCAAGCAAAAGTATTCCTTCCCCTCTGTCTAACTCTCTCTCTCTCTCTCTCTCTCTCTCTCTCTCCCTCTTCAAGAGGTTTTTGGAATATGAGGCAGGCTGGATTATTTGATACAAGTGCTTTGTGATCATTTGAATTCTAACTCAAATTTTCTTCAAAAAATTTAATTTCACCTTGATGCACTAACTATAATGTGACTTCAAAAATTGCATTATTAATTTAATTCAATGCCTGCTTAATTATTGTTAAACTGTCAATTTTCTACTGATTCTCTGTTTCATGTCAAGACCAACATGTTGAATAGCAAGAAAAAGTGAGGGTGGGGACTATTAACTACATGTAGCCATGTAGGAATAGTTTTGACCTCGTCTTTTATGTTATGCCACTCAAGGCTCTGTTGATATGTTTTTGTATGAAGTTAATCTGAATTATTTTGCAATTCATATGAATGTAAAATATTTTGTGGACACTCAAAATCTATTGCTTATTGAGTTAAACACATTTTTTTTTTTCAAACAGCGACCTTGTGACAATGACTGTGTGAAGTCCTAAGTCCCACACCTTTTGGTTTTCCTAAACATTAATCCAGCTGTTACTGTCGCCCAGCAGGATACAAGGCTACATGTACAGACCAAACATTCCTGACCTACTACTACAGCAGTGCAGTCACATGTCATCCCAGTTCAACCACATATGAAGGCCCATCTAGGTTTAGTCCTAGGCTTGATAATTCAGCCAGATCTTTGCCCAGCAGTTCAATAAGTCTGTGGTAGTCCAGCCAGATCTCTACTCAGAAGCTCAACCAGACACTGATAGTCAAACTTCATGTACGTCTCTGCCAAGCTGTTCAACAAGTCCTTGTTAGTCCAACTAGGACTCTGCCCAGCACTTCTACAAGTCCTTGATAGTCAACCTACATGTAGGTCTCAGTCAACTAGTCTTTGATATCTTAGATAGTCCAACCATATCTCTACCCAGCAGTTCAACAAGTCCTTGATAGTCCAACCAGCGTAGTGCAACATGGCTCAGTCTCCAAGTGTGAGCACCAGTACCAGCAGTGGAAATGTCACCGTTGTTGGCAAACAGGGGGTATGTTTTACAAACATCGCAACTCTCTTTTTCCACTATCTTAAAATCTTCATAACTAAAAGTTACCAAATGTTGAACACCATGTGTTAGCTAAATGGTTTTCCCAAAAGCTTTCAGTTGTGAATATCACTCACCATGGAAATCTCTAGTGAACATCTCATCTCAAATTACTAAAGCTTTAAAGGCACCCATCAACTAATAAAAATAATGGCACATGTAGAATGTATAACACCAACCTTTAAAAAAAATTACCTGGCATTCTCTGGGTTAATGGCTACGGAGTGTGAAGAAATAAATGATCAGATTAAACCTCTTGTTACAATAACTGATAAACTTTGAGGTCATTGTTAATTTTCATAGGGTCATTTGCCCCTCGGACATCTGTCATTGCTGTGCCCTCCCTTGTTTTGTTTATCTTTCTTCTCTTTTTCCTGTCCTTTTCTACTACATCTATAACCTTGATAATGTAATTGCTTTCCCTGCCCTGTCAGGAAACCATAATACACTCTTGATCATGAAATTGACACCTGATGGATCAAAAGTGAAGAAAATATAACAATGCATTTCTAATTCAGGAACATAGTGCATTGAATGAGAATGGATAAGAAAGAGCCAGTAATATTAGTGGAATGGATGAGAAGTTGAGAACTGCCTTTTTTAGGAATATGCATACTCAAGCTTGCTATTGTTTTTCACGTAAAGATTTGGTTGTTAATTTTTCAGCAGAAAGCTACAGGCCTGTTTAAATGCGAGGAAGAACTTACAATTACAAGTCTAACATTTTATTTCAGTTCAGTTGCATGTACACAAAAAGAATACAATATTTGTTGATGATAGAAATTGCTTTGTCAATAATAGAGTGACCATTAACTTGCTCAATTCTAGGATTACAGCCCAGCTGCCATAGTTGGGGGTCTGCGTGCCCCCTCCCCTGCCCCGAGTGAGGCCAGCACAAGCTCAAGTAACCAATCACTAGATCTGATGCGCTGCAAGAAATGCAGTGTGGAGAACTGCCAGGAGGTATTGGTGGTATCAGGGAAGCGACGCAAGGGTCCTTGGATGTGCAACTACCACCGGAACAAGACATACAAGGCAAAGAAGAAACAAAAGGATCAGATGGCATCCAACATTCAGATGTTCAAGAAGAAGGTGTGTTTTCAGTAGGGTTGACCTAATCTAGAGTTTAGCTGGAAGACATTTAAACAATAAACATCTCCAAAAATATGTATAGGCTTCTGAATGTATTTACCTGAAATAATTTGTATGAACATACATGTACATGTATATATTTTTGTAGGGGATTAGAGCAGACATATACTTTCATATTCAAATATTTAAAAAATGATTATGAGTTTCACTTGGATGCTTAACATTTATATATGCGAATTTATCTTTCAACTCCTTAAATTATATACCCGTAATCATTTTGTCAACATCTTTGTGGTGTTTTTCTCCCACCTGTCAGCATAGATCTATATGTTTTTCACTACAGTAAGTACCTTCAGAAAAGTTCAGAAGTAAACTTTAAGCCTGGTACTTGTGAGTCTGTATTGTGTATTATATTTTACCAACAGGAAGAAGAGAGTGTACCCAAACCTTCAAGCCTCCAGACCATCCCTAGTGGGGAGACATCTGCATCTGATGATGGACTACCTAGATTAGACCAGGTCCTCAATGAGAAGAAACTTGTAAGTAATGGGTGATAGGCTTTAAATCATGAAACACCATTGTAAAATGCAGTGACCTTAAAGCTGAAGGGTGATGATGATGGTGATGATGATGGTGATGATGATGATGATGGTGATGATGGTTATGATGATGATGATGATGATGATGATGATGATTCACCATGTGATATGGTTTCCCTTGAAATTTTTTAATAAACTGGATAGTAAGTTGTTCTAAGCATTAGATGAGTTTGCACATTTATTTAAAGTTGTTAGTCTTAACATGTCAAGATAGTAAGAAATTGTATTTTCTTTGTCTTGCTGTTTGCTTTAGGGTTGTTACATGTATCTGTACTTAGGGTTGTTACATGTATCTGAGTGGCTGGCAGAAAGGATGTTTCTTTTTCAGAAGTGTTCATACTGTCTTTAGGTACTCTAATATGTGTGCATTGTTGTAACTAAAACTCATTAACCTAATACCTGTAGTAAGAGAACAGGAGCTTAAGATTAACTCAAAACCTCTCAAAATGTAACCATGGAATTGCCCTATTGCTTTACGGTTGTTAGATCTATCTGTATATTGACAATGTTTAGAGGAGATCCTTTGATCAACCTTCTTCCTGATTTCTCCAATTTCTGATGAGCATTATGATTTGGGGGGGGGGGGGGGGGGGATAAGAATAAAAACAAAACAGGGAAACCCAGTCCAGTCATGCATGTAAACACAGGTGTGATGACTCAGGTAGAATAAGACTGAAAAGGAAATAAAGTTATTATGTCTTTCTTCCATACCTTTCCTGAGGTGATTTAGTTTCAGTCAGTAGGGAATGATTTCTCATTCAGTGGGTGTCATGATAGCTTAGTTCCTTGGGTGAGAATATGGGACAGGGCCATTGCCTTTTATGGATTATGAAAGATTATTTGGTATCAAATTTTGTTTATCATTTGTTAAGAATACATGCATGTGTCATCAAAGATAACAGAGGAGGCATTCAGGCAGTTCCCCCAAAAAAATTTCTTTCTTTAGAATGTGTGTAGGTGGATGGAAAAATAAAGTGTGCACACTTGCAGCAGGCAAGAAAAAGAAAACCCCCGTCACCCTCTTCCTCTCTTATCACCCACCATCCCTTCCTTTGCTATTTTCTCTTGTCCCTTTCTTTTTCTTTTTTTACTTTGTAAAAAGAAACAATATTCTACACATTTTTGTAGTTTCTAATTACATGTATATATACCATAACATAAACATTTTGCAGTTTTTGTTGTATTTTGGATCTCTCTTCATTTCTAGAACATATGTTGGAATATCAAAATACATGTATAGGGGTTGTCATCTTTTTGAAATGGCACTTGCGACTGCCCATTGACTATGGAATAACACATTTCCCTAGACTCCACCCACAGTTTTTATTCTTCATGTGGTATTCAAGAGGTTAAAGTTTGCTTGTTTTAATTACTCTGTATATTAATTATGTTATTATTTCAGGCACTACTGAGATCACCAGCCATCATCAAGTTCCTTCAAGAAAGCCAGCAGCAACTGTCACATACGCATCATCAGCAGAGCTCCAGGACATCATTCACACCAGGGCGTACCTCTGCATCGTCTAGAGATGAACACTTCCTTCATGCATCTCCTCCAAAGATAGCGAAAGGGGGACAAATGTGAACGCAAGTGTAATGTAACTTTAAACTCTTTGACATGTTGTAGCAACATCCAGAATAGAACTCTTCCTACAGCATCGTAATTATGTGGCTGGAAACTCATGGACATGTTTCAACAATAGCCAAGCTCTGGCTTCTGGCAAATGAGGACAGATGTGATCGTATATGGCTGTCACATAGGCATCATCAGCTGAGATCTAGGACATCATATACACCATGGCATACCTCAGCTTCATCTAGGGATGAAAACTTCTTGCATGCGTCTCCTCCAAAGTTGGCAAAAGGAGGACAAATGATTCATGTATTGCTAAAAACTCCTTGACATGTTTCAGCAAGCATAAGATATAAAGGCACGAGTCTTCTCTCAAGTCAGTAAAAGGAGGAAAGATGTGATCATATATGGCTCAAAACTCCCAGACATGTTTGAACAATGCCCAGAAAGGACACTTCCTACATGTGTCTTCTCAAAAGTTATCAAAGGAAGGACAAATGCGATCATGTCTTGGCACTAGTAGACATGGTTAAGGAATGCCTGGAGATCAATGCTTCCTCCAAAATTGGAAAAGGGGGGGCTCTTTGATCATATATGGCTGAAAACTCCTGTACATGTTTCAGCAATATCAAATGGATATTCAGCAAATGAATGCTATCATTGCTTCTGCTTTGAGTACGGTACATGTATTACACGCAAATGTCACATAGCTTCTTTTTCCAAGGCCTTGTTTGTTTAGACTGTGCAATTTTTGATTGGGTGTACGTAGATCAATTGACCTACCGAAAGATATGCCATGCATGTATTTCTTATAAAATATGAGTTACTTGTTCGTTAACAAAAAATTTATACAAGATCTTTTTTTTTTCTGATTCTTTAAATACGCATTCCAAAGTCCTGATGTAAAAACAATTATTTTGAGTAACTATAGTGGTGGTGAGCATAATTATGATGATGATGGAGATGAAGAATAAAATGATGATGATATGAGGATAATAATGATTATGGTAATGATAGTGATGACAATACTGGGATGAGGATGGTGGTGACTTAAAGGGAAGCTTGAGTTCTGGGAAAGGTAAAAAATAATTTGTGAGCTTTCTCATTCTTTTTATGTTAGTTTGGATGATTATCATAGTAGATATGTCCCCTGAAAAGGATTGCTCTTCAAATGCTCTCAGAGTCAAAATATGACAAGAAATAGCTGAAATTTCTGTGTGCAGTGACTCTCCCCAGGACCGAGTCAATTTCTTATCATCTTTGTGATTCCAAAACCTTACAGCATACTCCAATTCTTATTTGCTATATAATCAACCTTTCCCAATTGCTTTGAGACAGTTTCTTTCATAATTCAATCTCATGACCAGAACTCAACTTTATCTTTAAGGATGATGATGATGATGGTGATGATGATGATGACAATGATGGTGATGATGATGATGGTGATGACGACACTGATGACGTAGATGATATTGATGGTGGTGGTGGTGATGATGATGATGACAATGATGACGTAGATGATATTGATGGTGGTGATGATCATCATCATCATCATCAACATCTTAAATAATGGTTGGTGAGGATGAAAATGGTGAGGGTTATGATTTGACAAGTATTAAAGATCAACTGAGAAGACGATTACCTTAATTCCAAGAGACACACACCCATACAATAGAGATACACGTAACTACAAAGTTCTGGCTTTTCTAAAACACAAGATTTAATATGGAGAAGCCAATTTCTCTTTTTCATACAAATAAATCACCATTATATTACTACTGGTAATCTTTTACATCTATTTGATGCAATTACAGAGCATTAAAAGGCATCTTGTAGAAATAAAATATAATACTTATTGCAATTAAATGCCTGTGATTTACCATTGTGGGGGCGACTGCTTATTCTGTTTTTGATAATGCTAAGTAAGTTGGGCATTGACTCCTGTAACATTCTCACTCCAAACAAAACATAAATACTCCCTTGTGTATTTTGTTTAACCTAAGGTTTTACCAAAAGTTAGAACCTCTTATCTCAAGTTCTGAACATCCAACAGAATGATAATTCCCCACATGGAATATGCAACTGGTTCATGTAAGGTACATATGAGTTTTCTATTTTTGGTTTCAGCACAGACACAAAATCTGAATTTCATGGCTTGTGTGCATGTATTTATCCACATAACATGGGATAACTTTGATAAAAAGAGAACAAATTGTTGAGTGACCCTGCTTGGTCCATACACTCGGACAAAGGAGTAAATGTCAAATGGGTGGACATCTTTTTCTTAACAAGCACGATTTCATACCTATGAGAAAGCTCAGAGAGCTTTGATTGATATATTATTCATAACCTGACAATAACAGCGTAACAACAGAAGCTACACTCATTGAATACTGAATGAAGGATCCACATTGATGATTGACATGAGTAATTTTTAACAAGACATGATCAGAATTTTTCTCTCCTTCAAATCAGGAAAACAAACTGTCACAATAAATTCCTCCCAGTCATATATTCTTCTGATGCTCCATGAATAAATTGAAAATTAAAGAATTCAAGTGATGAATTTAAATTCTACTTGCCTGGACTGACTTAAAGATAACATCAACCACTGCAAAGGATCTCCATTCACCTTTACAAACACATCTGAGTAAGAAAATTTGATTCAACTTAACATATCACATGTTACTTAGGGTCTGAAAATACAGAATAACGACAAATGACAAAAGTGTCATAAGTATTGATCTTGAGTAACCGCTCTTGTAAGTTGTGAGTTTGCATAGGGGATCTATTTATTTTTTTGCTGTCAGGGTTTCGAGAATACTTTGACAGCCAAAGCCATCCCATCGGTCATCTGTAAATGGTCAACACTACCTTCGAACAGACTTTCATAAGAAAAGCTGAAACTGCTTCAGAGAAATTAAGATGCAGTCAACTGCTCCTAAAACTAGAGTTGACTGTCATAAGAGTAACACTTAAGACCAAATGATTATAAAGTATCACATATTAATGTATGACAATGAAATATTCGGTAATGTATTTTCAAGATGGCCTATGATTCCTGGAAATAAAATATGAGCTTAATTACCAGTGCCTCTATCTTCTCTAAGAATCACAGAAATACTCGAGAATAATCGGACAATCAGCATTAAAAATTGCAATATTTACACTATACAGTATGTACAACATACAGGTATCAAACAATTTCGGTAGAATTCCTTGATGAAAGGATTCTTTGACAATGAGAGTAGAGATGCTACTGCAATAGAATTACTATCTAACCTAAATTCAACTTGGCATACCAAAAATTGACAAATGCAGTACAACGGGTGTTACAAAGAAAATACAAATTCCACAAGAAAGATGTAGGAATGTGACCTCTAGAGCACAGAACTGCTGAAAATATTTCAAAATGTGAACTCTAATATATTGGAAAGAAAAAAACCCACAGAGCTGCACAGGTTTATTATTTTTTTAATGATTTAAGACTTCTTCCTAAATGAGGCACTAAACCCTTGCACCTAATGACTCGGTAAGAGACAAAAGAGAGTGAGAGAAAAAAATGAGATGTGAAGTACTCATTCCCAACAATAACAACCCCACCTCCCTCCTAAACCATGCCATCCATATACACGTGAAGAGGTATTCATTTTTCCTGCACAGGTACCTGCGATGAGCTAAAGCTTCATATGGGAACAAGCCCTTCGGGATGGACGAGTGCTTTGGGAGAAGTGTGGGAATGAACACTTCAGGGAATGAGCCCTGTGGGGAAGGGTTGGGAATAAAACCTTGGGAACGAACCCTATGGGGGAAACAAACCCTTGGGGGAACAAGCCCTTCAGGAGAGGGGAGAGAAAGAGCCCTTTGAGGGGATGAACACTTGAGAAAGGGGTGTGAACTTGCCCTGGGAAAGGGATGGGAGGGTCTAGTCTGAATGGTAAGCATCACCCACTAGAGATGGATTGAGATCTTCTTCCCCACTGGCAGCATCTAGCACCTCATACTCTTCACCCCCCTCTTTGTCTCTATCTCGACGGGAATGTCTGTGCCTGTGACGTGAGCTGTACCTGTCATCTTCTTCATCTCGTTTCCTGCAAGATAAAGAGGAAATCAATACAACAATTCAATAAATATAATGGACATCAAGAAACAAAACTATAGTGTCGAATGCAATTTTAAAGGTAACCTTGTGGGTCCAAACAACTTACCTATTGCATGATAAACAATCTATAATTACTTGAAGCCACCTTCTTTTGTTTTGCAATATCATTACCAGAACTCAGGATCATGTTTAAAGGAGAAACCCTGGGGAAAAATCAATTTTAATGAAAAGAGAGGATAGAGAGAAGCAATTTTAAAAATTTCCATCAAAATCGGTTACGAAATGAGAAAGTTATGAAAGTCTCAATTTACTTTCTATGGCGATCCTCAAATTGGCAATGTTGCTTCAAAGTGACAGGTTTAGTAGTACAACTCTCCATATGCTTTGTACACAAAATTTCATATTTTCCCCATTATCTCTCAAGGTGCAGCTTGTCTCCTTGGCTCAAGATATATCATGGGGAAAATGTATTTGACACAACATATGTTGAGTTCACAAAAAGACAAGTGCAGCATATCTTTTGAGATAATTGAGAAAATATGAAATTTTGTGTACAAAACATATTGAGAGTTGTACTACTAAACTTGCCATTTTGAAGCAACTTTGCCAATTTGAGGGTCGCCATAGAAAGTAAACTGAGACTTTTCAAACTTTCATAACTTTATCATTTCGTAAACGATTTTGATGGAACTTTTTAAAAATTGCTTCTCTCTATCCTCTCTTTTCATTAAAATGGATATTTCCCCAGGGTTTCATTCTCCTTTAATTTCTATGAGAATGTTTCGGGGTGTGACATCACTTCTACATGCACTGACACTAACTTATACAGACATAGAAATCATGGATTTTGTAAAGACAAGTCTTCAAAATCAATTAAGAAAAAATCCTGTTTCAACATAAAATGTGCAGCATCGACAAGATGTGATCCTGCTTAGCTCTTGACTAATATGCAAGACAGGAAGAGCTAATGATGTTTCTGATGTTTCTGTAGACCCCTTTGCAAAAGCATAAAAGGAGAGAGAATGAAATGCATTTATGTAAATGTAAAATAAAATTCTCTAACCTTCTGGAGGATTTGTGCCTTGACTCCTTATAACGATCTCTAACTCGATCATCTTTGTCATCGTCTTTGTCTTTGCGTTTGTCTCTTTCCTTGTCCTTATCCCTGTCTCTCTCGCGCTCACGATCCCGATCTCGACTCAGATCCCGGCTCCGGCTGTCATGATCACGATCACGCTCACGATCCCTGTCTCTGTCTCTATCTCGGCCCTCCCTATCCCGATCTCGGTCACGATCCCGGTCTCGATCCCTGTCACGATCACGGTCCCGATCACGGTCCCTATCCCGATCTCGTTCTCTGGTTTTATCTCTACTCCTGTCTCTACTTCGGTCCCTGCTTGGCCTATCCCGCCTCTCCCTGCTGTATTCTCTCACCCTGTCTGCCTCCGCTTTACTGAGAAGAGAAAAAGCATACATTTCTTCATGACATCAGGATGTTCTAGAGAAGTAGCATTATGTAAAGCCTCAAGGTTCTATTATAGGGCCTCTTGAATTCTATACAAATACTTGACAAAATATTCAAATATATTTCTCCAACCAAAAATGCCCTAAAATGAAATTTAAAAATTAATTTTTCACCAATTAAACAGTAATTCAAAATACACACAAGAAATATCACAAACATAAATCTCTGTTGTATCACGAAAATACAACCATCATAAAAACAAAGATTATCCTTTTATGACAAAAGACGGCAATAGGTTAAGATAAGGTAAGATGCTGCCTGTACCACTTAGGACTGATTTTACATAATTTTGTTGTCAATGTTAAATAAAATAACTAAACAGTAGAGTAGAAAGCAAACACACCTGTTGAGGAATTTACTGAATTCCCTGTAGTCTCTGTCATAGTCTGATTCTTTACGATCTTCACTCCCACTGCAAACAAGAAAAGAAAAAGGCATGACGCTTCATAATCAATATCTTTACAATTTACTAAACATGAAGTTTAGTACTTGCATAAAAACAAACATCAATGTTTATTTTTACATGTAATATTCTTGAAGTTATAGTCAGCTTCATGTATTCCACTGCAATATTACAACATGATGAATATACACTGGTAGTGCTACATGTACATATAGTTTAGAAAAATTCGTAAAGATCTGGGTCTTATTTCATAAAACTGGCTTCTTGTATAGTGCTCAGGAAGATTTAAAACACTGAAAAACCACTTTAAAAAAACAACAAAATGCTTAACCCCTACTTAAGAAATATGACTATCTATAAATAGATCATTTAGGGCAGGGTTCAAACACAAACAGGGGTCCAGTTGACACAGACCCTAGTGGTGGAGCCCTAAATAATTACAGTTATAAATCATTTCATTTTTTTTAATGATGGAAGAGGTTTATAGTTTTCTCAGAACATTAATCAAAGAGAAAAACCTGTATATTTCAAGGGAGACAGGAAAAGCGGTCTTTATGAGCAGGAGGTCTTTATGTACAGGTTCCTTTACCCCTAAAAGGCTGGGGGGGGGGGGTGGAATCCACCCCTCCTAGATGTTTCTCACCATATGTCCGCAACGCGCAAAGCAGTCGCCGCGGCGTTTCGTGACTTTTTTCTTTCGAATCTCACGCATCTTTTGAGACCAAATTTGCAATGTTCAGGCATGCCGTTCCGAAGTTACTCAACATTTAGTAATTGCACGTCAGACTAAAAATTGCTCAAAAACATGATTTAGAGCAAAATTTTGATTTCATGCATAAATTAGCATAATTAATTAATGTGAAATTATTTCGGAGCATTTAACTATACAGTTATGTAGATTACGTTGTGGACGACGTGCGTGCCGATTTTCGGCGCGATCGATGGGGGGGGGGGGGCTGTGGCATAGCCAAAATCTCCCGGCCCTTTTAGGGTTAATACACAATTCTATGGGAAGCACTGTTCAAGGGAAACAAAAATTATGGTCTTTATAGACAGGTGGTCTTTCTTTACAGGTGGTCGCTCAAGCAAGTTTGACTGTAATTACAATATCCTGCATTCTATTCAAGATAGAACCGACTATATACTCACGTGCTGATATCACTCTCTGAATCACTGCCATGGCCAGCCCAGTTAGACTTGAACTGGGAGTAGGATTTGGTCTCTGCAGGCTTGGGTGCCATACCCATGGCACCAGTCACAGGAGGAGGTCCAGGTCCAACAGGTGGAGGAGCACCAGGGACAGGACCAGGTCCAACACCAGGTCCCAGACCAGGTCCCATCCCGGGACCCATTGGAGGGGGCTGATCGTAGAAGGGAGGAGGAGGTCCATCTAGGATGACATTACAGAGAGTAAAATATTCATCAAGATGGAATTATATCTTTAACCCTTTCGAGACAATTGACCACATTTTGTGGTTTGGCTCAATAACTTTTTATTCAGAGCTCTAAAAAATATACCAGATACATGAGTAGAAAGAGCAAAAATTTCTGCACACACTATGTCCATTTTTGTTGCATTACCATATTGCGTTTGATGCCAGGAATTTTGAATAGGAGAATAAGTTTTAAAATCCTTAAATTGGCAACACATTGAGAGATTCAAAATCCTTATTTTTTATCCAAATTGGCAATTTTTTCAACTTTTGGACAAAATTCCTAACCATGTGTATTATTTTCAAAGACATTACACCATATTAGAACCATGTAGCACTGAAAGAAAAATATTATTGTTGCCAATTTGAAGATCAAAATGTGATCAATTTAGCCCTGAAATAATTCCTGTCCTGAAAGGGTTAATGAGATGCGCTTATCAAAAACGTTATTCTTTCTATATGAAACGCTGCGATTACATGCAATGCCAAAAAATAAATCCTGTATTCAATTCACAATCATTTTTTGAGTTGCATTTAAGATAATGCAGTAACATTGTGAAAGAAACTGCCCCAAAGCAACTGGTGAAAGGTTGATCAGGTCTACATAAAAATTGGTGTAAACTGTGAGGTTTGGGAATCATCAAAATGATAAGAACTTGACCCGATCTCGCTGAAAAACCTTAACCCTAACCCTAACGCACATGTACTGCACACAGAAATGGGTTTATGGGACTGCACACACAAGTGGCATGAATGTTATTTCATCTATTTCTCGTCATATTTTTTAATACGATAGCGTCATGTCGTGACGGACCTGAGCACTATACAAGAAGCTACGATCATTAGTCTTATTATTATTATTTGAAAAGCTATACTTTTCAGGGGACATTTCTAGTATAATGTTCTTCCAAACTGACATAAAAAGAATGAAAAAAGCTCACAAATTATTTTTCACCTCTCCCAGAACTCAACCTTCCCTTTAAACGCAACAATGTAAGAGGGGTTACTTTAATACATTTTCAACCTCAGAATGTAATTTTTCCAATTGGACTTACTTTTTAAAAAAATAATCATATATTTTTTTGACTAAAAATGATATTTTTTTTTTATATTAATTGGACTAAAACATGATATGTTTCTATATTAGCTGTGACCGAACAATGATTTCACTCTACATTAAGAAAGGTCCATCACACCAACAAAAAGAGGACTGTTTCAAGATAAACATTGTAGATATTATGATAGTATATTGATCAATCTGTATCTCTTTAACTACCTGATTTGTTGAGAGACCGATGAATTATGTCTATCCTACCACCATTTCACTCAAATAGTCACATACTTATACACTGATTGATGGACAGATCTCCTGCAGAATCTAAAAAAAAACAACTCTTAAGCTTTTTTAGAAATATGACTTCCTTACACCCTTACCTGGTCTTCCGAAGGGTGGAGGTGGCCTGTTCCAGTTACCTCCTGGAGGGGGTCCCATTGGTGGGGGTCCACGGGGGCCTGGGGGAGGACCTCCCATCCCTGGTGGGGGCCCTTGCATTCCCATGGGGCGCGGAGGACCACCCATCTGAGGAGGTGGTCCCCTAACCATGCCCATTGGTGGAGGGCCCATGTTGGGTGGAGGGGGACCACCGTGCATGCCCATTGGGGGTGGCGGGCCCTGCATAGGGGGGCCTCCAGCCTGGTTGGGCGGAGGTGGATAATTCCCATCTGTAAATTTACCAAAAGATTATATTAAATGAAAAGCAGAGATGATTAGATATCACGGAATATGTACAATATGCAAAGAGTGCAAAATTCAGATTTGTAATTGACTGAAAAGTGACATTCCTGGAAAGACTTTTTATCTAATAGATTTAGAATTTAATATTACAGATAAACAGTAGTGATACCAGTCTACCTTTCAGCTATACGTTTCAATGAGAGGGAAGCAAAACAAGCTTCTGAAATGGCAAATTTTCAGTTGCTAAATAAGCCTTGCATATTGCATGTTATGTCATTTTTATATAAACCACCTTTCATTAATTAATAACTGGAGTACAACACAACTATACACACAAGATCATTAAAAAAATTATCATTATTTAAAGTATTATCAAACATCGCACAATGTTCTTCTAGATATTTGATAAATGTAATGATAACACCCAAACTATCAAACACTGATAACTTGTAAGAATTCTCACCTCCAAACATTGGTGGGGGCCCTGAGAAGTTTGGAGGGGGCATACTTGTCTGCGGTCCTCCCATGTTAGGAAGGGGACCTGTCATGTGGGGCGGGGGTGGTCCTGGAGGTGGTCCTTGAGGTGGGCCTAGAGGTAGAGAAACAGAGAATATATCAGAATGTAATCTTCCACGAATCAAGCTTCTCCTTTCCTACACCTATACAGTTATATATAGCTATACCATCATTCATTCATTGTTAATCCTTTCTACATACATGTATCTATACCTTCTTGTCAAACACCTATTAAAAGTCTGCTTTGTATGAGAAGATGAGGTGGAAATGATCACAGCATTCATGTACTTGTTTTATTCCTTCATCAATTAGTCCATCATTTCTTGATTCATTTAGCATGAGCAAATCCATTCATTTATGAAGAATATTCTTTCACCTGAAATCCCTTCAATTTATAAAGCCATCCATCAATTCGTGCAGTCATTTCATTCATTTATCGATTGGTCACCAGTTAGTCCACCAATCTATCAATTCCAGCACATCCACCCAAATTTGTGAAAGTTTCATGCACACGAAAATGTCTAGTTGTACAGTATACTAATATCACGCACGGTGGACTTTCACAAAGAAAATTACCGCGAGCAAATTCTACCTGACAAGGGTAACGACAAGCATTATAAATCCGTAAATGCACACTATCAACATGCAGCATTGCTTTGGTCTTCACATACCACCGCCCTATGATACCGCATGACCATATTTCACTCAATGCTGACAAATTACTACCCCGAGAAGCCTACTCTTACACATCCCTCACCTCTGGCCTGTATCGTCGGAGGTGGCTTTGAGAAGTCTGGCATGTTTGGAGGAGGTAGGGTAGCTGATGGGGGCGGTTGTGGCATAGGAGGGGGGTTACCGGGCTGGCTGTATGTTGACTGGATAGGTTGACCCGCTGGACTAGGGGTGCTGTTGATGCTACTAATGGTGCTGATGGTACTGATGTTGCCAACACCGGGACTGCTACTGGTAACACTGCTACTACTGCTGCAAATCATCAAGAATAGAACCATTTGATATTGCTTTCATGTCCTGCTAAGATCGCTTCTCAAATCCTGAATATTAATTACATATGACCAATAATGTTGACTTTCTTTTATACCTATAAGTCTTTAGTATTGTACATGCATCTATACTTTCGTACTATGGTGTAAATTTTTTAGGTGAGCCTCAAAATACAATAGGTACAATCTCAGACTACCAACAAGCAGATAAGGCAAGAGTACTCTTGTGCACTGAGTTACACTGAGTCGACATTATGTGAGAAATACTTCATACATAAAATAATATTAATAAAAGCATTTACCCTAATCTTGGGGACACAGAATTAAACAACCTAATTATTTAACTATAAAATCTAGCAAAATTCTGGACTTCTGCACAATATTTCTTCCTTGCAGTGAATCCAAGTATTCTTCTTTCACTATTTAATCTCATTTAAACATGTTGGTAAGGACATAACTCACAAGCTTGGTATACTGCTGGATGCTCCGAGAACTGTAATTGAGCCCCCTATATTCTCCTTATTATCCTTGTGAACTCCCCTACCACCAACAGTAGAGATGGAGGAATAGGAGGGCTTCGTAGGAGCCGTGGAGATGGATGAGTAGGACGACGACTCTCGTTCCTTCTCTTTGATCGACTTGAAGCTGGAGGTGCTACCCATGCTGTCCCTCCGACGGAAGCTACGGGGTGGCTGTGACGTTTCTATGGCAGGTCAGAAGAGGATTTGGAGACAAATTAAACATATAAGCCTGAATAAACAAAGGTTTATTTTAACCAATGGTTTAAACCACCATAAGAGTACTATGCGTGTGTCCTAATGTCTAATGAATGAGCATATATATACACCTATTTTAATCCATGTGGGAGGTTTAAAGCATGGTATGGATCATGGTTTAAATTTAAATCTTTGAGAAGCTGGGCCATAGTGTATTCAAAGTTTGACCCAAACACACCTTACAACCCCTACTTAGATTTTGTTGAAATGGCCCTTTTCAGCTACAAGTTGGGGACAGATGGGGAGTAGGTCACCGGTCTGATGTATAACTGCGACTTTTCTCCAACAGCAGGGATTAGAATAATCAAATTTATATTTAATTATTTACATGACTGATGCAATCTGGGACCCAATTTCGTAGAATTTACATTATAAGATTTATAAAGAGTCTTCAAAAATCTAGACGGAGTCAGATCGTCCAGTGGCCTCTACAGAATATTACAAACATTGTTTTTATATAATACCTTCAAAAACCATGAGGACTTCTATTTTGTCATTAAAACTGTCATCCAAGAAAACTCCCTTAATACACAAAAGCTGAATATTTCATCCCTATTTTCATGAGAATGTGTGCAATGGATGACGAGATGAGATTACTTACGACTGTCAGGTGTAGTGGGTTCCTTGGACGAAGATGCAGGAGGTGTATATGGCATCTGTAGGATAAAAAGGAAAACGGATCCATTGTCAATCATCAATAATGATTCACGCACAATGATTTGAAGGGGGGAAAAAAAGATATCTCTTGCAGAATGTAAAACACTGTTGATTAATTGAGTAATGCAGCATCTTCATTTACAATTGAATGCAAACCTACCTTCAGGGCCCTGAAGCATTCAATGATATCTAAAGTTAGTCTATACATTTAAGAAAATAAATGACAAAAAATGATTGAGGACTTACATAATTTTTGACTGGTAATGAAAGGCCTCCAGTCTCTGATCTCAATCTTCTCTGCTTCTCACAATATGCCGTCCATGACTCCTCATTGAAACCATAGTTGAAGTAATCAGTCAGATCAGCACCTGAAGGGAGAAGTTAAAGGTCAGGAGTCAAAGTCAGAGTTCTCCCCAGTGCATACATATCAATTTTTTTTTTTTAATTTTAGGTATCTATCATGCAACTGCAAACAATAGCCACTCTACATTTTTCCAGAAACAGACAGAAATTACCTAATCTTGAAGACTACATCCACTGAAAACATTATCAAAGAAACAGAAGATTCTCAAAATGGAAACACAGAAGGTATTACAGATGGTTGAGTTTACCTGGTTTTCTCCATGGTCTGTCCTCCTGGGCTTCAAGGTCATACGAGTACAACCCAACACCATTGATGGTGCTCTCTGCTTCAATGTCCAGGCCTTTGCCAACAGGTTTAGGATGTGATACAGCTGGCGTTGATGCTGAAAAAATACAATGTATTCCACACTTATCATCATATAATGTAGAAAATATCAAATTTGAAAATACTTTGGCATGCCTCTATGCTAGTTTTAATGTAGATCAACTGTTCTTAAAATAAAGAAATTAAAAATGAGGAGGGATAAAATATTTGAATTTTTAAAATCCCACTTAAATATAGTAATATCAAAGTTTTTAAAACCGGAGGCAATTGGGATTTGCAAATTTGAAAAGGGATTATTTTTTTCCCTTTACTTATAACTTTAACAATCAAATGCAGACAGATCATTTAATTCAACAATATGTAGCTTGAAAGAGAATCATATGAACACTCAGTGAAAGCCACCACACACTATATGATTGGTCTGCGATCTGATTTCGGAAGAAAATGAAATAGCATCTGATATAAACATTTAAACACATAAAATATATTTGATTAAGGTTGTAAATAGTCATACTGAAAGTAAAGTTGAAAATACCACCTATTGTGAGCATTCAAGTCTGAGGAAAGACCAAATCAGCTCCGAGTTGTAGTGACCTCAGAGCAGCCCTACAACTGTCTACGATTTGTAACTATTTGGCCAACTGATTTGATATAAGGTCGACAGCACATCAAAATTCTATTTTTACTATTCTTATTATTGTTCAGAACCTGAATCAGGTACATTTTATTTGTTAAAATACCCATATGTAAAGCTATTGCAAATTATTTCCAAAATCGGATCGCAGTTGATCGTATAGTGTGCGGTGGGCTTAAAAGGTTTGGAACAATCACATGCAAACAAATAAATGAACTTGCACTAGATGACTGAACCAAAGTATAATTCTACTTAATAATATTTCTTTTGTCAATATATAATCCTGATATTAAAAAAGAGAATAATTTAAGCCCTTTTACATATTGTCCTTTGGCGGTAGACCGTACAAAGATAAAAGGTCATACTCACATTGCTGACTAGTTGGAGCTGCAACCTTAGTATAAGGGGAATGTTTTGTCACACTTTGTCCATATGGCCTGAAAAAGACAAACAGTTAAACATAATCAGGCATTTATTACACAAACTCATTATGGGAAGCAAGATTATACAATCTCATAGAATTTCTTTGAAATTACTCCCTCCAGTTACAATATCTATGACTTCAGATTTTTTTCCTACTGCAGTACAGATAGAATTTTAATTGAAATTCAACATTTTTTCCCCCTTTTAGTCAACACTAAATAATTTTTTTTGGTAAAAATTGTCAGTATTTTTATAAACATTACTAATTTCTAAAAAAATACTGTTTTTCTTGTTTTCCCCATTTATTTAAACATTCTAAGAGAGGTTAATAAATATTTCAACTACTTTGTCAACTACATTGTATGTCTAAGTGCTAAAAAGTGAAACTTGCTTCTACAACTACCTGTTTCTAAAGATCCTTCCCCCCCCCCCCCCTTGAACTTGCTTTCTCATAAAACCATGTACTGATTTAGTAGCCTGAATACAGAGACCACCTGCTTATGATTACTGCTTTTCTTGTTTCCCTTGAGCGGTCTTTATATGCAGGTTTGACTGCAGTACCTTCGAATCTGACTTACACATGAGGGGTCGTTGGCCCTGTCTTTATGGGTCCAATGGTGACCTCCACCTGGTCTTCATCACTATCCTCATCGCTATCCTCATCGTCATCGTCATCATCATCTCCACCCCCATCATCACCACCTGTGTCTCTGACTTGTTCCTCAGCAGGTTTCTCCTCTACAGGAGCATCAACTTGCATTGGTTCCTGAAAAAAAAAAAACAAACAAACAAAACAATTGGTAATTATTCTGATGCAAACCCAATCTGCCAAGACATAAAGTTACCCATATGAGCTACATCAAAAAAGATTACTAGCATTGACTGTAAAGGATATATCATTCAGGGATGCCACTAGGATTGCTCAAAAAAGTAGGAAAGTATCGGGGGTATGGGGGAGGAGCCCCCAATTGTGTCCAGGAGCAGCTCCCCGGTGGGGGTGCAAGGGGACGAAGCCCCCTTGAAGCTACAGCTTTTTCAAATCGACATTCGTCGGTCAGCTCCCCTTGTTAGAGATAGATTTCATCGATAGACTCTCCAGTGCGACGCAACCTCCCCAAACTAAACAGTAGACGACACAAATTTCCACATGTGGGACTTGCATCGTTTGATGATGCAACAACTCCACTTTGCTGCAAACACGGGCTAAACTGTTCGTTTCCTTCCTTTCCCTGTAATATTCCATGATGATAACATTTTTCCCCCAGATTTTTCCTCAATAGTTGGAAAATAGTTGTAAAATACCACGGAGACAACATCGCTGTGAGCTCCGATTCCACGCGATCAAGCATCGCATGCTTAATTACACACACACACACAGATACAGTATGCATTACATGTGCAGCACGACCGCGTGCGCACACGCATGGTCGTTAGGTCATACAGTACATGCAGCATGCACGTACGGAATGAGGTGAAAGAGAGACATCACAAGAGAGAGACAAGGAAAGAACATGATCAGTCGGCAGGTATATCGAGAGGCGGAAGGAGTGCAGGCATGTGAGTGAGGTAAGAAAAAGAAAGAGGAAAATAAATTAGTGACATTGCGAGGGAGCGGAGCGACCGAGCGGGGGGAGGGTGTGTAAGGGGGGACACCCCCCTCCCAAGGTAGGGAGCTTTGCAGTTTTTGAACTTGAAATTGTGCAATCTGGTGCATACCAAGAGAGGAAATTCGGGCTTAGGATTAACTGTATATGGGTAGGTGTGTTATGATTTGATAGAGAATTAATTATAATAATCATATTTTTCTTGAAAAACAAAAATAATTGACACACTAATAAATTTGCACGCTAACACAAATACACACACATATTACTGTATTAAGTATCAAACATTCACACTCACAGTTCAAAATTACTTCAGTTTTTAATATGGTACTCACAGACTATATGCTTTTCCTACTTTTCTTGTTTACAAATACTAATCTCTTTAACGAGAGGGTCTTTCTTGTCAATTGATGCCTTATCATCACGCGAGCCCCGCCCCACATAATTTTGATCCTTGGATGTAGAAGCCATAATTTAAGTTCCTCTTGTGAAGTTCACATCAGTAAATAAACAATTCAAAACAAGTACCAAGGTGGTGCATAACTGTGTTGGAAAAGCGAAAGAAATTTAACCAAACGAACTCGAAGTCCCGCTCGAAGTACCACTCGAAAACACAGCTAGCAGCTGAAGCAACTTGACCAACGCCGCGCGATACATGCGAGACCGGCTATCGCCCCCAGAGCTTCGCCGTGCCACTCGATTGCTAGCCCGGCGCGGCTGTTTAGCAGTGCACTGCTAGGCCGCCACGCACTGCAGAGTGAAACCAGAATACCGGATTGGATAGTCTCTATTACCAGGCGTTTTTAGACATGAATAATAATTGCTCGTAATGAGCAGCTCAAAATACGTTTATATTTTGACAAAAAGCATGGTACGAGACTAGACTGTGTTTTTCATTACCCAGAGAGTAAAAAACGCGGAAAGTGAAAAAAAGACGCAAGAAAATGATTTTAAAAAAGCCGAAATTCGCGTAAACGCAGAAATTTCACATGCCTGGAGTGAGAGATGGAAAGAGAGTCTTAGCCAAAAAAAGTCGGAAGTTCGACGGACGTCGGAAAAAGTCAGAAATCCGACAAAAGTCGGAAAAGTGGCATCCCTGATCATTATCTCAAAATTTCTTTACAAATGGAATTGAGAAAAATCTTTCCTACAAGCCACATTGCATATAATATATAATATAAATATGTCATATATACTGTAAACATGGAATATTTTGCAGTTTGGAAATTTTCATGCATTTCGCGTAGCATGAAATTTGCACGCAAATAAAGAAACAAACAAATTTCTGTTTCTGTCATTTTTGGCAAATCAGGAAAATTAAAAACACATGAAATTCACTTTACCCGGACGGATGCGAACAAAAATTATCATGTGAAACTTTCCACTTTTACAATAATCATGGCTTGTGATATATAGAATTTTGTTGGAGATTCTGGTATTTACTGACTCAAAGGAGACGGTGCTAAACATGTTGTATTTATATGATCTGTGATGTGTGCCTGAAACTCTTAAAGGAAATGGATAGATGTTGTTTAAAACAAAGAGAAAACTGCTCCAAACACCACAAATATTTCTAATCACAGATAGGCAATCATACCACATGTCCTGGTGACAATCAGAATAAAAGTAGCAGAAAGAAAAGGGGGTTTGGGGAATTCAACAAGAATTTTGAGGTGCAGAGAAGCTGCAGCAAATGGGTGGAAAGAAAGATAGTAAAAGCATCTGACAAAGGAAATCTATAGTCTTCAGTCCTTTCTTCACTCTCTCTCTCTCTCTCTCTTTTTCTCTTCATCTCTGCCACTTTCTTACCTGTGGTTCCTTGCCTGGGTCTGTAGCAGATGCCACCTTGCTCATAAATGGAGGGGCATCAGCTGAGAGTGAGCTGGATTTGGTAACCGCTCTGAAAAAGACAGAAATATTGATAGGTTTGTTATGGTATCTTTCATATATATCTGAAAGTTATAATCAGGAAAGATTACAATTCAACTATCCAAATTATTTTAGAAAATATGAATGCCATAATAACATGTTATCAAAAGATATTGTTATACACAAATTTTATCTGGCATGAACAAGATGCACATGCAGCTGTTACAATTTAAAATATATCATGATACAAGTTCTGCAAGAATCTTCAAGCTTGAAGGAAGCAGACTACTCCTAAGACGAAGTATATAATCAACAAACAACAATGTCAACAAATGGTGAACTTACGCTGGTGAAGTTGAGCTAGGGGCTTCATCCTCATTGCCATCTGAAAAGAAATTTAAACAGCATTATCAAAAAATCTCCAAAATAGTAGATTCTTTCACAGATAAGAAAAAAATATATATAGACTCTATCACAAGGGATGCTTAAAATAATTCCTTGTTTCTATTTTTCTTAAACTGAGGAGGGAGTTCTTTATCATTTTACATTATACCCACACATACAAATGCCTATGAGTTCATTTCAACATTTCATTCATAGAATTTCATTATGCACTACAGAGATTTAAATTCAAGTCGATATCGAACTATACTAATGATTTTGTTTCCTTCATCCACAGATTCTTCTATTTTTCTTTATTTCATGCTACAACAACAATATCAAATATGTGGGGAAAAGGAGGCAGAGACAAAAAAAATAGGAATCCGTTTTAATTGGCCTAACTTAAGATTGTAAGAAATAAAACAATTTTCCTTGCATTCCAAGAGCCACAAAATCTTTTTTAAAAAGAATTTGCATTTTTATATAAATCTTACAAGATCGAACGGAACAAAAATTCATTATCATGACATTTGCCAATAGAGAGACCAAGGCAAAGAATATTATAAGAAAAAAAAAAAAACAGCAGGATTTCTTCACTTTTGGACATTTATTCGGGGATATGGTCTTTTTTCACAGCCTTTTCTGCTCATGCTTCATTGCATTGGACTAATTCAACTACAACTGGAAATCGAGACTTCAAATGATGAAAATTCAATTCTGTTTTGTAAAACAGCTAAAACAAAACTGTTCACCCTTTTTTTTAAATAACCGGAAGACCGGAACTGCAAACATCTGCACATGCTGCACATTTAATATTTCTGTCCTATCTAGTCTATCTGATAATGTCTAACTTTAGATCGAGAGCTCTTCAATACCAATTACACAATCTGGGTCCAAAATATACTACCAATCAACATCTCGATTTACCATGTGTAGCGAAAAGAATGGGCAATTCTGCGGCCTGCCCGGTTCAACTTTTTGTTGCTTCATTAATTATGCTGTATGGTCAGGGGTCCTAAAGCTACGCACCCCGCAAATACACAAAATGCGACGCATTCAATGCGCCAAACTTTTGGAGCAACAAGATTATCATTTACATCCGTCAAAAAGAATGAGTAATTTTCCTTTATTTTTTTATTTGGAAATCGGGGTGAAATTCACATCAGTCAGCTTCAAAATTAAGATTTGCATTCACTTATTACGTGTGCGTAGCTTTAGGACCTTTTCATTTTGTCGAACAAAATTTGGCACAATCATCAACATCGACTTGAAAATGAATGTTATTTGACATTCTTCCGTCGTAATTTTCTCAGCAATTTAGTTTCGGAATATGTAGAATCTTGATCTTGATCTTGATCTTGATAAATACGGCTCAACACTCCTAGTGGAGTAAAACGAGTCGGGTGGGTGTGCGCAAAAAGATATTTAAAGAAATTTGCATAAACCCCTAAATAAAATGACTTTTTATTTTAGGGGCTGGAAACAAAGTGAGTAGGTCCCCCCATCATACCGCACTTATACATGTACAAGCTTATCTGAAGATAACCTTGTACTCCAGGGGCCTGTTTCTCGAAACCGTCATATGTCTAAGTTCTTAACTAAGTCAGCGCTAGTTCTCTAGTTGTCCGCTACGTGTTTCACGAAGCCGTCTTTACCAAGATGCATGACAACTTCCTGACTAAGGACTTATGACGCCTCCAACCCTGTCATATCTTTTTTAGTCGACGTACAGCGCCATCACATGTTATTTATTGGGTAGATTATGGTAGGCAAAAAGTGACACTACATACTTCTATGCAACTCTTTCTACGCATTCACTTTATCTGGAATTTATCCATGTTTATATTATGAAAATTATATAAAATACATAATGTTTTTGTTCAAGGCTTGTCTCCACTTAACTCTAGTGAATCAACACTCTTTCCACATTCTAATGGATAAAAATAAAAAACAAACAAACAAACAACAGTATAATTGAGGTCATTTCAATATGAAAGGAACTTTTTTTTCAAATGAAAAAGAAAACCATAATAAAAACGATAACAATAATAGACTGACAGGAGATAGGCCTGTATCAAAATGTGGTGGGATTTGAAAAAAAAAAAGTTAAACCAAAACTTGTCAAATTAATCCCATCATTGGAAACTGGAAAAAAAAAAAAAAAAAAACTATTGACAAATAAACACTGGGCAAGAAAAAAATACAAGCCTTACTGATAAGCAATGGGAACTTGGGAAGTATTATAATCTAGAAAAAATATAAATTCATAACTGTTGCTAGGTATGTTTTATGTCAAAATGAATTTAGTAAGTCTCTTAACTTCTGATTGCAAAGCTATTTTACGATATGAGTCCTTCATATCTGATCAATTAGCATGAAAAATGACGTGCTACCATAATAAACTTGAAAATCACATGTTACGTCTTATATAATAATTACAAGAGTGCTTTTTGTGTGAAAACAAATAATTGGGCGATCTTCGTAAATGATTTCTATAAAGATTTCTTTGGTGAACTGAAATCCGACGAGGGAACTGTAATATGACACGGGAGGCCAGCCATAGTCAACGGCATATTCTATGGTTTTCAGACCCATATCATTGTAAACATAGATTATATCAACGATTTTTAAAATGAATACTTTGAAATATACGTGTTTAAACTTATAATATGAATATTTTTGTAATTTCCATATCATACTCAAGCCCAAAAACATTATGTAAAACATTCAAAGCATATTATTATTACAATGAAAATATATGGGTTTATTTTTATAAACTATCAAATCACGACGTCCGGGGGGTACCTATCCAACGTAAAACTGGCTCACCGATCATGAAATAAATCACTCATATTTTTCATTTCACAAGCGAATCCATCATGTAATTTACATAATTTAAAAATTATTTGGAATCTATTATACCCTTCTATATTTTCTATTTTCTTTTATTCCCTAATTCATTCAAATATTTGCAGTTGAGTTAAATTTAGCTTTTAAAAATATAGCGTAATTGCAACTAAGGCTACGTGAGGGCTCCTATTCTCGCCGATAGTATCGATATCACGAGATGTCTAGCTAGTTAGCTCTTCGTGAAACAGTTTAGGAAGATCATGGACATCTCCGTAGTTGGCGGATAAAGTTATGACTGTCTTGTCGTTGGTTTCGAGAAACAGGCCCCAGACTAGCTTTTACGTGTGAATAGGCTTCGATAGCTTTTGTGTGTATCAGCAGGCCTTTTTCCAGTCTAGATCTTCAGATAAGCTTGTACATATGTATAAGTGGTCTAGATCATTCATAGTAGTTAGTACATGAGAGGAAAATAATTATTTAAAATTTCACTTTTGATTCTGAATCCCCAAATTTGTGGCACAGTAAGAGTTGAAGAGTCCCTGAATCAGGTAATTTAGCAAATTTAAGAAAATTAAATCATGCTTAGAGCAATTTTGTTGTCTGTTTTTGACTGCTGCAACAGTGAATGTTGGACAAAGTCCCACAAAGTCCCACATAGGCAAGGGCCTATGAGTGATCATACCGGTTAGCTTTCTTCGGTCCCACTCGTCCATTATGCCGAAGTCAAATTTCATCGACTCTGGCATCAATGATATTCATCTCTTTATAACACATTCAATACGAGCTCATTCACAACATATTAAAACTTTTTAAAGAATGCTAAAGAAACATTTTTTAATTAGTCACTGAATTTATCAGAAAGCATGCATTAAAAGGGAAATTTCTACCTCCGTACAACCACGAATCTTCGTCCTCTTCTGCCATGTTGAGTATTTTCGACTATACCAAAACGAGTCGTAGATGGCGGATCGACTGGATCGATTGTTTTTTTTTGGGGGGGGGGGGTGTTTGGGAGGCTATAGTCAGTGGACCTTACTTTGTTTTCTCCATGGTTATACAAAAAAAAAATCCCCAAGTGATGTTGGTAGTTATATATCCTATCGAAGCAACAAGGATAATATTTTCAACTTTTCACCATTTCTACCCAAAGTTGACAAACTGTTGCCTCGAGTGTAAACTTAGGCCTGTGAATTGGCATATCCTTTAAGATTGAAGTTCAGTCTTGATTGCTTAGGTTGTACGATTAAAAAGAATAATACCTAGCTCATGTAGGCCCCTTAGTCGGGAAGTTTTTATGACTGAAAGGGTTACCCTGTTAAAACAAAAAGACAAATAAATAAATTGATAGAATATGGCAGCCATCATCAGTTAGCGCAAAGTGCATTTCAAGGAGTAAATCCCACCAGATACCCATTTTCACCTGGATCAAGAGAGACATCTGAGGATAAAATGCTTTGTCTATAAAGGATACTAGTACTACCAATTGCATGTCTGAATAGATGTCTGGGTCACAGGCCTACGCGGAGACTTGAACATTGGTCATTTAATTGAGAGCAAGTGATTGAACCACTATCAAACTAACCGTGGTTATTGGATTTCGCTGCTCGTTCGTAAATAATGATGAACTATGCATGCGTTGCCTTGATGATGATAATTAGGACTACGTAGGTGTAATGGGGTGCAATATTTATTTATTTCATTTTTCCATTTATTCATTTTCTAATACTAGTTTTTGCCATACAAATACATACAAATATGTAGAAAATACGAATCACAACTTACATTTGATAGAATAAAAAGAAAGAAAAATACAAAGAGAAACAAAACATATCGCTGATAAAACGGAGTGGTGAATTAATAAATAAACCAACAGGTGGCTGCACAGTGGCTGTACGTGGTTGCACAGTTCTTTTGTTCTTTTCTTAATGTCTAAACAATTGTAACCGATAGCCCATTCCCGCTAAAAAGGATAATATTTCAAAAACAATATGCATTCTACATATGTCGAAAATGTCCATACCTGCTAAATAAGCCATTCTTACAATTATGTTCTTTTAAAATAATTATATCATCTATTTAATTTAGCTGATTATCATGTAAACTTTCATATTTAAAACACCGCTACTGCACTCAGTCCGTCTGGTCTGCATGGAATGCAATATTTGTATTACCGTAGCTGAATATTTGTTTTTAGTCAGAGACCATATTTCTCAAATTGCTGACCATGCAACAGGCATATATATATATATATAAAGTAGAGCACATTCTGACCATCCTGTTTGTCCACGACGTAATTTTATGATATAATAAATGGTATCAAGAAGTAAGTCATGATTATCTATTCCAAGAAAATATCCATATCATTCAAGAAAATTGATAACTGATAAAACTATCTGGGTTATTAATGACTCACGAATCTAGACTTTGATCACCACTTGAGAAGCTAATATGCATGTGCTCCATCACTACATGTACATTAAAATGTACTTACGCTATAGTTAATGTAGTAAAGGTGTAAGCTATGATGATGATAATAATATAACGTCTAAAATGACATGCATAAAAAAATAATCAGGTCCATTGTACATGTTATAGGGACAGCAAGAAATCAAAGAAAGTTGCGTATTTTATTGGGGCATGTCCCCCGTCTCTGGTTTAAAAAAAAAAGGGGGGGCAAGAAAGAATTGAAAGGGGAAGGGAGATGACAAAAGGAATATACATTCCCCTCTCATACCCCACTTGGTGCATTTGGCTCCCTCTTATTACATTTATAGTATGAGCAACACCCCCCCCCCCCCCCGGCCCCCGAAGGCCAGTGAGTCTGCCCCATTGATCTCCACGTTACGTGTAGATAAGTGGACTGCCCACATCAATTGACCTTATCCACTACATTAGCCAAATAATATAGACCATGCAGGGGGCCTGACAACAGAACACAATTGCGTCATAATCATTCTCTGTGATTGGGATTTTCCAATACAATCTTTCTTTTGTTGTTATTATTAGAGTAGATGTTTTCACAAGTCACAGTTTAAGAAAACTTTCCAAAAGTGTAAAAGCCGCATATTACACATGTATTGAATTTGACTTTTTCATTAGCTATAGGGCCTAGACCAAAACCTTAATGGGTTGGGGTAGGAGGACTTTTCTTCATCATCGACGTTGTTTGACGATAATGGTAATTTTAGTTATTTTGAATTTTATAAAATACCTTTGAATTGCATGTTTTATGATAATGCAGACACAATACAGGTATATAGCACGACCAGAGATCCTGGATTATTATTTGGCGTAGGCCTAAATGTGTAGAGTATGACTATTTCACTATAGGTAAAAACGCTATATAGTTCATATTCTATTTTTTCGTTATTGACACATTTGTGCTTAGAATTTGAAGTTCATCGGAAACAAAGTGCTTTTAATAACATTATACCTTTATACACCTTTCGCGGAGGAATAATTTTTTTTATTCAGCAAAATATTGTGAACCTTTTCCTACATGCAGGCAGCACCAAGTTGCTTAGTGAAAAAAAGGACCAGTTCCTCGACATGTCTGGTAAGAAATATTATTATTATTATTATTCAGAATATGCAGGCGAAATTAAATTATCATGTGCAATTTTGGATAAAAAACATTATTCTGCGTTTAATATCTGATTCATATAAGATATTCATTCACTTGATACATGCTACTAGCAGTCGGCATATGTTTTACTTGCCTATATGAACGTTACACGAGCATGGGGGTGGGTGGGCTAATTGATAAGCTTTCCTAGTGGCACAGCGTGTGTCCAGACATTTAGGGACACCGGTATTAATGGGGTGGGTGGGGGTGGGGGGGGGGGGTAGCGGTTTTACTCGTAAAATGAAATGCGAGATAAACAATGACATTGATTGGGGGTGTGAGAGGGGCTGGACAATCTTCTCTTTGCACCCCCCCCCCTCCCTCTCACTGTGCTCTCTCTCTCTCTCTCTCTCTCTCTCTCTCTCTCTCTCTCTCTCGTTTTCTTATTTTCTCTCATTTTTAATTTTTTTCTTCTTCGCGGATTCGATTTGAGGGGGAATGTGCCCCGTGCCCCGTGCCCATGTAATTACGCCACTGTGCTTTGCATGTGCCACAATCTGATTTTTTTCTCTCTCTCTCTATCATGTCTACTGTTGCAGATATAACTTGATTATACTCAGGATACTCGAGGTTTAGAGTAAATTTTTCCTTCTCTCAATCTCCCACGCACCGGAGCAATCATGGAGGAATCTTCCTCACGCACAGAACAATCAAGGACAGAGAATATGCCTCAATTACCAACCAGTACAGGAGGGACATCTACAGGAACTCCAAGTGAAAGACCATCACAATCAACGTCTTCATCACATATGAAAACATCTTCGGGATCTCATAAAAGCACAAGTGATGATGATCAATCGATGACACGTCTTGTGGCCGAACAATGCTCTACGAAAACACTACCATCACTTTCGTCAACAACGCCTTCTTCAACGACAGTGCGCTCGAAAGCAAGCCGGGAAGACGAAGACGGTGAATCGAACGCCGTATCGAAGTCGATTCCATCTGCATCACCTGTAGGAGGTGAGGTCAAAACAATGAAAGACGAGGAAATATCAGCATCGCCTTTGAGAAATCCCTCACCTATGATCGCGACAACCCAGTCTCAATTAGGTTCTCCGCCGGAAACCCAGCCAGCCGCCCCAGTTAAAGCTGTCTCTGATGATACAGAATGTTACCCTCCAACATCGACAGAAAAGCAGCCACAAAAAGCAGTCAGGACAATAGGTAACTCAATCCTGCCTGTTGTAAGATATCATTATAATGTGCCCTTTTCACAATTTCTACCGAAAAAGTTTGATCAGTGCAAAACACTATATATCGCTTATTTAAAATGTATGCAACGATAATTTCTTCTTTATCACCATTTTTTTCTTCTTCTACTTCTTTATAAAGAAGTAGATTTTTTCCTGAAGAAGCCTTATAGGCGAAATATTGAAACTTTTGTGTCCAACGGAGTAATTTATTCTGTGTCTGTCTCTATTTTTTATCTCCGTAGCAGAACTTTTGAACTATATATATATATATATATATATATATATATATATATATATATATATATATATATATACACATATATATACATATATGAAACGATGTAAATATATAACTATATCCCCCCCCCTCTCTCTCTCTCTCTCTCTCTCTCTCTCTTATTGTCAAGAGTGTCATACCATTTTCCAAGAAGTCTCAAAAAAAAAGGAAAAAAAAGAAAGAAATTGCCAACAACCTCGAGGGACTTTCCGAGCACCTTTTCGAATTGTTTAGAGACTTTGTGCTACTACTATAGTACTATGGGCGTTCGATTGATACCGATGAGAATGCGTAATTTACATTTTTTAGCAGAGAAGAATGAATGCATACTAAATTACTGGTAAACATAAGCGGTTCTTCAGGGATATAGTCGGCTTGACATTTCATGAACCTAGAAAAGTTGCGTACACTGAAGTTTTTTTGCTGATTTGTGATCTTATGTGGTCCTAGAACAATTTCAGCTTTGTTGCCCAAAGGGCAACCTTGAGCAATTTTCATAATTTGCATAAATCCAAAATGGCGCCTGGTAGCCATATTGAAACCCAACTTTGAACTACATGTCACATACTAAGTGTATGATGCATGTATATAGGGGTTTCGAGGGACGTAGAATTCATTTCTAATGCAACTTTTGCAATTTAAGGTCACCTTTAGGTCATAAAGGTCAAATAAAGGTCAAATTGTTACCTGTTTACATGACCGTGCATACGTTAGATTTTAAAACTGTTATAGATGTCTAATGTTTAAATGAAGCTAGGGGTTTTTTGTGTGTATAACTAATCTCTGAGATCATTCATTCATTGCCAGAAGGGGTATTTGTATTTTTGTATTTTATTTGTTTAATCACGGTAAAAGACCTGCTATCAGCTAAAAGCTGCTTTTCAGCAAAGCCGTGAACATAACGATAACATAACGATAAATAAATACGTACAAAATTATATGCAAAAGAAATCACAACAATAATATACAAAAAGAAATCACAAAATCATCAAAAGAATTTAAAAGAAATAAAGAGAATACAAAGAAACATAAAGAGAAATGGTATATGAAAATCAAAAGAAGAAACATAACATAAAATCATATAAAAATGAATTTATGAGTTTGAAATCATACTGTAACAAACAGAGATGGGTGTGTGTGTGGAGGGGGGGGGGGGGGGGAGTGGGTATTGTTAAGATGGGGATAGACTCCTTAAAAATGTTGACTGGTTTTTTTCTGCTCGAATGTCTGCCGGTAAATTATTGAAGAGTTTTGAAGCGGAATATAGGGGACTATTTCTAAGATAGTTTTGAGTGGCCGGGGTAATTTAATTTGACAATTGATATTACGTAACATATATTCACTTGATTTAAGACGAATGCGAGAGCATAGTGAAGATGGGGCAATGTCATTCACTAATTTGTATATAACTAAAATAGATTGTTTGGGGTCAATTCAAGGTCAAAGTTGAACTATATATAATAATGGATAGTACTTTGTTTAGATATGATTTGTCTTTGACTGGTATGTGGTATCGAATGCCTTAGTTGTGTAATAATTTCAGTGTAAGTCGAGTTCAGGAACTGAAGGTCAGGTTTAAGTTCAATCTAACCCCAGGGTCACAAAGGTCAAATTCAAATATCTGTCATTTTTAGTTCATTGTCAGGACTGAGAGAATAGTATTCAGAATTGTGCCTCTTCAAATCATCTCAGTTTATGTTTCTTTACGTTTTGGTATACTGCAAACCAATGAATGTTGAATTACTAAAAATATATTATAGGTCGTATGACTTAGGGTGCTACAGTTCAGGATGTCCACAGCACCTATGCACAGCACTGACGTCTTTGACAGTCTTGCTGTGCTGTTTCCTAATGATGTAGTGATGCATTTGGACAATTGGACTATCATTTGGCTTGTATTACAGGTAATGATCTTTGTTAGAACCAAGTGCGATCGTTACTGAGATTCTGAAGCTGTTACATAATTTTTCTTGTACATCAAGTTAACACATCAGGATAGGTTATTCTCCGCCATACATTTAAGTCTCACTCATATGGATGTCCAAATCTAGGCTATTTGAGAAATAACATAGTAGGAATAAACGTATGGCACTTTAATAAGATGATGCATTTTCTTTTAATTGTTGAGATGCTACAAATAATATTATTGCTGATGAGACATGTGAGAGGTGCTCAACAGGAGAACATGGTGATCTCTCCAATCATGCCAATGGATGATACTGGATGGTAGCTCTACTATCCGAGAACGAAAAATCCCATAACACATTACCTTTCTTAGATGTTTCAAAATTGATGTCTTATAGGTGCATGTTGAAAAGCCATGTAAAATATCATGATTGTGGATTTCTTCTGCCACTCTTTATGGAAAATTGTCAGTATGTTTACTATGTGTGAGATAGTCTGATCTAGATTGTTGCAATTATAGTGCAAACTTGCAGTTTCAGATATACTTTGCAGACCTATACCACGTACATGACGTAGATTAGTACTTTGCAGTTTCTAAACAGAAAGGTCCATGTGTTCTTCACGGCGTGTGGTGTTGGGAAGGTAGGGCCTATAGTTTAATACGATATTGAAGAAGGACCTCCCTAGACTTGCGGAATTCGATGACCTGGGCCCTGCAACACAAAGGTTTGCAATCAATCGCAAAGTGTCGATAGCCAATCTAGATCACTAGCGGATCCAGGGGGGGGGGGCCGAATCGGCCGCGCCCCCCCCCCTATTGGCGTCGAAAAAAAAGAAAAAAGAGGGGAAAAGAAAAAGAAGAAGAAGAAAGGAAGAAGGAAAGAAGGAAAAAAAGGGAAAGAAAATAAGAAAGGAAAAAAGATAAGGAGGAAAAGAAAGAAAGAAAGAAAGAAAGAGAAAGAGAGAGAGAGAGAGAGGGGGGGGGGGGAGAGACATACGACCTGACGGTGACGGTAACAATGCAGGGGGGGGGGCATTGACATTTGAGGGGTCAAGCACGTGCGAAACCCGGGCCGGCCCTGGCTTGTGGAAAATTAAGTCGGAATGCAACCTATTTCCCCTAAAAATCTCAGCCTAAACGCAGTGTCTGAAATGCTTAGTGCAAATGCGCTGACGATAATGCCCCTCCAAAGAAATTTCGAGGAATTCCTGAAGAATTTATTTGAAAAGAGGGGGCCGGCCGTGACGGCAGCGTTGGATAAGGGAATGGGGGGGGGGGGGGGGGGGGGGGGGGGGGGGGGGGAGGGTGTGCACATGTTCAGTTGCGCTCCGCATTGGGGTGCACATTTGAGTAGGAGTCTAGCAAAGGTATGGGGGATATGTAAAAGCACTCATGATAAGGTCGAGCCCGGCCCCCTACAAAGTGAAGCAGAACCTGCAGAAGTGCAATCGGCAGATCCGGGGGGGGGGGGGGGGGAGGAGGTTGTCATTCATGGGGCCTTCGGAAGCCGTTATTGAATAAAGGGGCCGGCCACGCATAGATGTCAAGCTTTATTTTCTATAAGGTTAGTGCTAAATCACTCTTGATAAGGCCGCCTGGCCCCTTCAAAGAGCGGCAGAATAAGGACATTTTGAGCGGTTGGGCCAGTCCCAAAAATTTGGAAGCCCTTTATTTGTTTGAGGGGGCAGAGCTCTACATCGGGAATTGCTGAAAATACGTACGGGTCATAGAGTTAAGAAGTATTTAACTCTATGGTACGGTACGGGTACACATTGCGCGCGCACATTGAAATTGTGAAATTGCGCGCATTCGTTGGTTATCGATGATCTCTATAGCAGCTCTAACTCTAGCGCCTTCTCTATCTAGCTAGCGCTCTAGCTCTCAGCTCGCGCATATTACGTCTATCTTCTGGAGATCACTTTTCGACGACGATCTGGGACAAGTGGAGAGAGGAATGCTGAACCTGAGGCCTTAACGATGCCGAAGTCAACAATGAAAATATCGATATCAAGCAATTCGCTCATGACGGAGGTCTCCTGAGTTCTAAATTTTTTTGGGTTAAATATCAATTTTCAGTATACTCACATTCAGAATTCAAATGTATATAAATGACTTGTATATTCCAATGAATAAACAAACAAACAAAGTCACCCGATGTTCGGGCAGCAGAGCGAACTGCCCGAATATCAGATGTAAATACCTTATCTCGTATATTTTGGTAATAATATTTCCTCTACAGGCTGTAAAATTAAAGTGCCAAAAATTTGCTCGCTTGCTTCGCTCGCTCGCCAGATGTAGAATCCACAAATTGATCGGGCAAGTGACGTCAGTCCTCGCAGATATACGTATATTAATTTGTACAAGAGACACCTGTCACGTCGAGTTCGAAATTGAGCCTGCGCGCAGATACAGGTACGGTACTCCTATGTAATGAGTTGATGTAATTGGTGATTGAACTTTGCAATTTTCAAATTTCCGGCCCCCCCCCCTATTGGGAAATCCTGGATCCGCCCCTGTAGATCATTGTCTCATGAACATCTCGTTCAAATTGATGATCCAAGACCAATCAGAGCGGTTGTTTCATATCGGCTATTGATTGCAAACCTTTGTGTTAAGGGCACTGATCGAAGATCAGTGGTCAAGGGACCCTTGCCTTCTTACCATACCAGATAAATCGGAACATCGTCTCATATCCCATGCTGCCTGAGTTTGATGGTTCGTCATAATCAAAGTATGCGTTTCATTTCCTTCAAATATAACTCCTGGTATTACGAATACTGTAGAACAGAACCACCACCCATGAATCCTTACCTAGTACACGTATAACACTTCTTGAGGACACAGAGAACCTGCCTAAACTAAGACTTGAATCCAGTAAACCCTTCTGGATTTCTGCAGACGAACCAGATGAAGCAAGATTCTATTCCAAACGTTGCTTGGGGAAAATCTCATGTAATAAACTTGAAGAATACCACCAAACCTGTGCTGGATCCCATCACCATGCTTCTGGGTTTTCAACTAGACAAATAAACCTATAAACACTAAACCTAATCCATACTTTACATCCCATGTTTGCAGATAATCCCTACATTTGAAAATGATGGGTACAACACTGAGGGTAAATGGTGATATGGTATAAATGGTGATATCCATCACTTATACCAGGGGCCTGTAACATAAAGAGATACAATCAATCTTACGATCAAGTGTAACTCTTCAGTACATGGTTTGCCATAGACTTACGATTGATATCAATCGTAAGATTGATTTATCTCTTTATGTTACAGGCCCCAGATCATCATCACCACATGCATCACTGTGAATAATTGTGTGACGACGAGGTTTCGAAGAGAATAATTCAAAATTGTGATGCTGATGCACTACTACGATTTATGTTTATAGTACTTTGAAGTTTTTTGGAGTTTTTACAAGTAGAATTTGTTTTGGCCAGTAGAAATGCAAAACAAATTGGGTCGAAGACAAATCATTCCCATTCATTTGTGCCATATACAACACATACTTGACCTCTCATCCTGTGAACAAGATGCATCGGAGTTTGACTTAACTTTAATTGGCTGAAGATGAATTATAAAGAGAAAAACACCACCACGAGATTCGGACCCGAAACCTTCATAGGCGTATTATACTTATGCAGTATCCACTGTCAAGTTGAAATGATCACTTTGTGACTGAAATTAACTGGAATTTGAATGAATGATATCATAGATTGATTCTGCATTATTATCCATAATTTGGTCGGACATCATTCTGAATACAAATATAATCCTCTAAGCCCTGACAATGAGTTAAAGTGACAGATATTTGAATTTGACCTTTGTGACCTAGAGGTAAGATTGAACTTTGACCTGACCTTCAGTTCCTGAACCCGACTTAAACTGCAAAAATAACATCATCAAGGCATTCGGCACCACATACCCGCCAAGAACAAATCATATTTAAACAAAGTACTATCCATTATATTAAGTTCAACTTTGACCTTGAATTGACCCCTTCCGACCAATAAATGAATAAATGATCTCAGGGATTAGTTCTACACAACCAAAGCCCTTTCATTTAAACATTAATAATCTAAAAAAATCTAATGTAGGCACGGTCATATATCAGGTAACAAATTTGACCTTTATTTGACCTTTATGACCTAAACGTGACCTTGAATTGCAAAAATTGCGTTAGAAAAGAATTCTACGTCCCTCGAAACCCCTATATACATGCATCATACACTAGTATGTGACATGCAGTTCAAAAGTTGGGTTTCAATATGGCTACCAGGCGTCATTTTGGATTTATGCAAATTATGAAAATTGCTCCAGGTTGCCCTTTGGGCAAAAAAGCTGAAATTGTTCTAGGACCACATAAGATCACAAATCAACAAAAAAAAACTTCAGTGTACGCAACTTTTCTAGGTCCGCTATTGACTACATAGGAGTGTCAAATGGACTAATATGCAGTGTCCTAGAAATGTTTCCCTTTCCGATTTCTACAGACATGGTGCCAAAGAATGCTATCATCCAAGACATGCCTTTGCTTCAGTTATCATCGGCAATTGGAAACAATTCCAACCTTATAAACCTGGGTTTAAGGCTCCAATTCACCCACCAGGAGTCACGTGAATACAAACAGATGAATTATACCGGTGGAGAGGTGGGCCATGATGGAACAACCAAGATGCTCTTTGACTGGAAGATGAAAAACAGTGGCTATGTTCGAGACCTGTACTCTGCCATGCAGAAGTCTGAATTGGTCGCCATTGCTGAAAAACTCCTTCAAGAAGGTAATGATCAGTTCCATTAAAGGGAAATCCAACCTTACTGAATAGCAAGTTGCTTTGAAAGAAAGAGGAAAAATCAGAGAAGCAGATTGGTGAAAGTTTGAACGAAATCGGACAAGCAATAAGAAAGTTATGAATTTTTGAAAGTTGTAATCACTATGCATATGGGAATTTCAAATTGGCCGAATAGGTAATGTCACTGTGATGTAGCTGTGGACAACTCCCCCATTCACTCTAACACACAAAATGACTAAAATGTCACTTTTTTTCTTCAAAATGCATTACTCAGTAGGATCTTTTCGTTCATGAGGACCTATAACAATATGCTATCTCCAATATATTTTGAGTACTGCTCCAAGGGTAAAAGTGCCTCGAAGAAAACCGCAAATTAATGATATTTTTGTGTACGACAAATGGGAGAGTGGTCCACAAAAATGTCACAAATGACTCACCAAATTGCCAATTTGAGATTCGCATTTTTCAAACATCCATACCTTTCTTAGTCTTTGTCCGATTTCTTTCAAACTTTCACCATCCTGTTTTTCTTATTTTTCTGCTTTCACACGAATCATCTTATTACCAAGGTTGGATTGCCCTTTAATGTCTTGTTGAATTTTTGTAGTGTAATAGTTTCTGTTGTGTGTTAGGGGCACTTCAGAAATTGGACTCGTTATTTCGACCTTCAAGTTTGACGACAAGGCCGGCAGTGTACTATAATGCTCTACTAGAAAATTTAGACATATACTTGAGGTCTAATATTTTTCATTTGCATTTTGTCTCTGATACCAAACGTTTCTGGAAAAAACTTGAATGATTTGACTTTTTAAGCCGCAAGAAATAACTAAACATAAAGGGGCTTCTCTATCTTTTCCCTCTCAGTATTCAATTTCGGTTATCATTACATACAGACTGTTACCATACTCGTCCAGCTCCAGAAGAGCCGATGCACGGTGGCAATGACCCTTTTGCTGAGATGTTCAGAGAGGAACTGACGCAGTATTACCTTGACGACTATTGCTGCATAAAAACAGATCCCTGGGACGAAAGAGAGTTTAAGCTCAACCAGTACTTCATCAACATGGGGCTATGTCAGGAAGACACATGGACAGGTAAAGTCACCAAGATCCCTCTCAAAGGAGGACACAACGATTTGTTTGATCTTAAGGTCGATAAGCGATTGCGCCATCGTATTCTTGTCTTTGGTGAGGGAGGTATGGGGAAAAGCACGCTGTGCAAGAAGCTTGCCTACGACTGGGCGACGAAAGACGAACATTCTCCTTTAAAGAATGTTCCTATTGTCTGCGTTCTCGAATTCCGTAAACTACAAGAATCGGACAGTGTCGCCAATGCCATCCACAGCCAACTCTTGTGCAAGGACAGTGACATAACTCCCGAAAAGATTAGCCAGTTTATCAAGGCCAATCCGTCAAAGGTTGTCATTATCCTTGATGGGTACGATGAGTTTGATCCTCAAAGCCACAAGGGCGATTTCAATGATTTGCTGTCTTGCAAAATCATGTACCATGTGACAACATTGGTCACCACCCGCCAATGGCATGGTTGCTTGTTGCGGCATAAGACACGGATGTATGCCCAGGTCAGTCTTGATGGCTTTGATGCAGGTGGAATCAAAGCCTATGTGAACCAATACTTTGATGATGAGCAAATCGCCAACAAGTGTTATGAAGGCATCCTGGTTAACGGTATCATGCTCCAACTCTCACGAACCCCAATTCTGCTCTCGATGATTTGTTATCTGAAGAAGGCTTGCTCTGAAGACATTGATCATCTAGACACCCTCAATTCCTTGTTTGCCAAGTTTCTCCGGGCTCTCTTTGTCAACAACATTGATAGAGTTGGTGCTACACAGCGGCCACTCTATCATGAAATGATCACAGAAGTTGTCGATATGACCAAACTTGAAAAGATGTGGGATGATCTTGGTGAAATAGCTCTGAGAGGAGTGTTGGTTCCCGGGAAGAAACTGATGTTTTCACGGGAAGACTTTCAGGGAAAAGGGTACATCGGTGAAATAGGTTTGAAGTTGGGTATTCTGGTCAGACAGAAATTGAAAGTAACACAAGACAATGTGTTTGAATCACTGAAGATTGTCTACTCCTTTCCGCATCTGCTTTTCCAAGAAAAATGTGCTGGTGATTACTTAGCCGCTCATTCTGAAGTCTTGGATTCCACAATGAAAAATGTACGTGGCGTAGGAGAGGCCATTTCTTTGCAGTACGCTCTAGCTTTCACCTGTGGCAGAAGAGCACGAGAAGAGACTTGTGAGAGTCGTTCCCGTTCCAAGAAGATCATGCAATGTCTCTCAAAGATGCAGGATACCTCTGGAGAGACTTCATCGTTCTTGGCTGAGACGAAGGGTCTCGATATCATTATACCGGAATTTCTGGACGATATGCTCGCCATAAAATCGTACCATTTTGCAAGGTCCCTCTTTCTGCTGAGCATTGTACTCAATCATGAAAGTCAGGCCGAATCCGAACTTCTGCATGAAATCACTACCTTGGACAAAGACCGTCCTGTCCATTCCCTTGATCAGGATTACGATGGAAGGCTATGTCATAGTCTCCTCTATTTCCTGAAGTTTGCCTCCAGGTGTAGCTGCCTCCTGCAGCCCTGCGGGTCACTGACGTTGACCAACAGCATAGACAAAATCCCCTTGTTTGATTTCCTGACGATGGCAATGAAGGTGTTTACAGGAATGAGGAACATTTCTGTGATGAAATATTCCGCTGATTTCAGTCTACCAAAAGAACACTACAAAGGAGATGAAGGGAGTATTCCATCCCAAAATGCAGTGCTTCAAGAACTTCATTTGAGTTATGGTCTGGATCCTGTCAATCTCACAGATCTGCTGAATCTCATAGTCGGTCTGAATTTCAACACACTTGCATTGAGTATTTCGTACTGTCAGATGAACATTCTCTCGCATGCCCACCAAATATCAGAGCCACCAGTAGGTACAAATAGTTGCACATTCTCTCGAATCGATAAAATAGATCTCAACAGCATAGAAACTCCAGTTGAATTGGTATATCTTCTGGAGACAGCTGCAAGGCTTTGTCCAATGTTGGTACACTTGCGTTTGAATTATATGACACTGAACATGCCGAATTACGATTCGTTGCTGGATTGGCCAATCTCTCTCCTTGGAAAGACGTCCTTAGCCAATCTTCAGATTGGCTACACAGACAACCCTGTCTCAGCCATAGATCTGATAAAGGTCCTTTCGATGTATTGTACCCATCTCAAGATCTGCCATCTGAATGACGTCGAGTTAGAAATACCTTCTCCAAATGACATACAGTCTGTCGACTTTGTTGAGAAGTTAGCCGTGCAAGAGTTTGACCTAAATAATCTGCATTCAACGATGAAGTTGGCGGACTTCATGTACCTTCTCAGTAAGACTTGCACAGGTGTGAAGTTGCTATCCCTCAACAGTTTCAAGTTGTCTGTCCCGCATTTTGGTGAGATAGAAAGAAGAGGTTCGTGTGAAAATGCATATCTCGAGGAAATCCGCGTTCGTTTGGCAAAGAGTGCTTCTCTGACACCAGTCAAAGATCATTGTGTAACCCCACCCGATAACATGAGTGATTCTTCAAGAGTAGATGGTGTTGTGCCGGGATTGGTTGGTTCTGTTAAGAAATGTGGCAAATTTGAAGAGCTATCTCAGATCAAGCAGAGAGCAAATACAGGAAAAAGTAGCTCACTTCCATGTCAAGGGGATGAAGGTCTGCACCAAGATCATGGTAAGACCTTACCATTTGCCGCAAGTCCGAGTAGTGCAGTGGCTCATGATTGTGCAGATGAGAGGAAACTGTCTTCCACAGAGGAAACCCGTTTGTCCTTAGCTGCTGCCTGTCAGATCAAACTTAATGACATATCTGGAAAGGACACAACAATGTCAGATCCCCAAGGTGCAAGTGGTTTTACTCCTATTTCCTGTCGGGCTACTCAATCGGTAACAGTTAACAGGGCAGAAGTGACTCCATCACAAAGCGATGGAAATGTTGCATCAGCTACTAATGCCATACCTGCACCAAAAGTGATGGAAACAACAGACATCGGGGTCTCTCTTATTTTCCTGAATAAGAACATACCCACTGATTGGTTTTCTCTGTTAGATTTGCTGGCCCTCGTTGCAGTAGCCAGTCCATATCTAAAAAGATTGCGACTCCTAGACGTCAACGTGGAAATACCACCACGCTTTAGATTAGAGAACTACCCTTTCAAAATAGGGATCGAGCAACTCATTATGGCTAAGACACGATTCCGCAATGGTTCATTGGTTAAGCTCTTGAGTCTTGCTGCAGACGTATGTCCACATCTCCAGCTGATGGGTCTGTCTGACTGGCTAGAAGACATAGGACCTACTCTCGATAGTGACTATCTCAGTTCGCTGGGTAATATAAACCTCACGGAAATGAGAGTTGAATTTCTCCATAACTCAGTTTCCTTACCGAGCATTTTGTCATTGACGTCAGCAATGTGTCCCAACTTGAGAGTCCTTTCCATTGCCAATGCAAAACAGTCGACTGCCGCCCCGCCTGATGAATCGGCCCAAAGTGAGAAAACAAGATTTAGATGTTGTGATGGCCAACTGCCCAGATTTCGACTCAGTTTGATCCGATGCTGGAACCCTTTCAGCATTCCTGAGTTGTTGTCTTTGCTGAGGTGGTACTACGGAGATGCGATTCTGATCGTAGCTCTGTCGAACTGCCAATTGGCCATTCCTCCCGAACAAAGTGACCATTCCTGGTATGCAGAGCGTCATCAGTACCAGGTACTCTTAACCAGCTGCAGGGCACGCCTGGTAGCGATGTCTGTTCAAGAAACCTTGTCCAGAACATGTCCTTTCTTGGAGCTGGTTCCTAATGTTGATGAGAATGATCCTTCTTTGAAATATCAGACACGCCACTTTGACAACTCGAACGAGACTCCTTTCTTTGACGACAGAAGACGGCTCATTCATTACGCTTTCCTTCAGCGTGAAATCGACATGATAGACTCCCCCCGCTCTGCCAGAGACGTGTACTAGATCATAAGCAGTGGGGGTAGATACGAGGGCGGGGGGGGGGGGGGGGGGGACGGGGACATGTGCCCCTTCCTCCTAGAATGGCAAAAGGGGGATAGAAAAGAGAGATAGAGATAGTGAAAGAGATAAAAAGAAAGGGAGATGTAGAAAAATACGGAGGAAGAAGGCATTAAAACCTCGTCCCGCACCCTTCCCTGAATCGGTGGCCTTGTAAATTTGCATTTCATTCGCCACTGGTCAAAATAACTGTATTGTTTCATCAGGTTTTCATCACGTATCAATTAAGTGTAAGCCTATATCATTGATATACATGCACACTTCCATAAAACTTTTAAAGATATAATTCGTAAATATATATGTTATAAAATTAATGTACTGCAATTGTATTGTTCTTCAGTTTATAAATTCACCTTATGAGGTGATTATTATGTATACTGAACGTGGAAACAGATCAGAATGAATAAAATCATATCAAACACGCGCATTGCATGGATTCGCTTAAGCGTATTTTGAGGCATTGGGAGACATTGTGCAACACATCTTTAGTCGATCAAAAGAAATTTGAATTAGACATAAATCGAAAATATTATAGATTTCTGGTTCTAGGTAAATTATTGGTATTTGCAATAGTAATGATATTCACACTAAAAATTGATCATTTTTTATGCTTTCATATGAAATGTTATCGTAATGTATTATGTATGCATGTATTTATAAAAGAATAGTAAAGCGCATAGAGAACTATCCGAGATGTTATGCGCTTAATAAATATTTATTATTATTATCATTATTATTATCATTATTATTATTATTATTATTATTATTATTGTTATTATTATTATTATCATTATTATTATTATTATTATTATTGTTATTATTATTATTATCATTATAATTATTATTATTATTACCATTATTATTATTATTATTATTATCAAACATATCGAAATTAAAACACGAAATAGAACGATGTACGAACCGTAAACTGTTTTAAGGTTCGTAATGATAAAATGCAGGCTCCAATCAAAGTTTTATTTTTGTCAGGAAATACGGTTTCAGGCCTAGGACGTATCGTGTATTAACCTTTCTCACTAGTATATGTACTATCTTTGTTTTTTTTCTTTGTTCTCGTCATATAACGTTTAGTGCAAGTTCATGCATTTGCTGATCTTACAGCTAAGGAGATAAATGCACACATTCATGGTTATGCAATAATACTGAACATTACACACCAGTTCATTTTTATGCATTGCTCTTATATTTCTATGTACATCACACTATGCTGTAAAAGAAAACCTCATTTCTTGTCGTAACTTTGCACAGGTGCATTTACTTTTGAATTAGTTTTGACCTTATTCTAATATATAAGGAATGAATACGTGAAATATACATTCTCGTATAACCTTCAAATCTTCTTAAGTTATAATCTTGCACTGAATAAGCACCGTAAATAAATAAATAATAAAAATAATAATAATAAAAAGGAACCCGATCCCAAATAAAAAGCCGGTATATACAGAAAGAAATACGTGTCTCGAATCATGCTGGAAAAATATTTCTTTCCTCATTATCTCAAAATGAAAGAGCGCATAAAAACTACTCTGGCAAAATACATTGAAATTGCCGATACCAATAAGTTGTTACTCAAGCTAGAGAGAGAGAGAGAAAAAAAAAAATCGATACAAAATGTTATCATTGTCCTGCATCTAATTATTATACTGAAAAGTAAATTGTTCGTAATGTTATTAGCCTAGACCTACAATTGTATATATGACAATCTGAGAAATATTCATTCTAAACCTATGACGTGGTTAACATATCGAGTACCTTTTTTAAATTCCTTGATTAATTGATCACATTTCCTTGTCTATAATATGTATACCTTTGTTGTATTTGTTTCTTCTTGTGCGTGTGTGTGTGTGTGTGTGTGTGGATTTGTCTATGCATGTGTATACTATTTAATTACCTATAATTATGTACTTTATGTGTAATATGTATTTAAATGTCATTGCCCGTATATTTGCATTTGTATTTTTGTTGAACTGTCATTTTATTGTTTGTATTGTAAATTGATTGTTATATATTTATTTGTTTATGTTCCCAAATTTGTAAACTCATCCTTTCAGCTTGCTGCTGATCAATAATTTTATATACCAATAAATAAATTAAATAAATGAATAAATATTTAATATCTTTATCCATCGATTTTTTTCAAGCTCTAATTATACATCATCATAATTTTAATATTATGCACGTTTTCTCTTCATCAAACGCCCAGATTTGCACTGATATACTGGATTTCAATGGTATGCTTTAGTACATGCAGCTATAAGCCGAACTAATTGTATTAATTACAGAACGTAATCTGATGTGTACATGTATTTATATTGTTACACATACAACAGTATTGCCGTATAATTGTGGGTACTCGTTTTTCCGAAGGTTCATAATTCCGAAGGTTCGTAATTCCTAAACACAAATTTCCCATAGCAGTGTTCAAACTTCCGAAAATGAAGTAGAGTTCATAATTCCGAACATTAGATGCATTACTTCGAAGATTGGTTATTCCAAAGGCTCGTAATTCCGAAAATGAAGTAAGGTTCGTAATTCCGAAAATGAAAACAGGGTTCAAAATTCCGAAGGTTCGTAATTATGATAATGCAATAGAGCCCTACACAACTTTTCGATAATAACAAACCTTCGGAAATATGAACCCTTTTCATTTTCGGAATTATTATTTTTGGAATTACGAACCGTCGGAGTAACGAATTTTCGGAAATACAAACCTTCGGAAAAACGAACCTTCAGAATTATGCACCTTCGGAAAAACGATGTATTAAGTGCAAACCCAATAAAGCCCAAGTACGTTTACAAAACCTCAGTCCGAAAGCAAGAGTACAAGAGAAAATGTTTAAACGCACCAAACTATAATATTATGGCTTGACTTTTTCATCCAGCGTACATCACTCAATCGTTTTCACTTTTGCTCAAAAAGTTCATTAATTATTCAGGATGTAATTATTGTTCACCTTTTACCACTCCTAATTCGTATTGGAACAATTCTTGGAAGAGTCTAGGCAGACTTCTTTTTCACATTATCGTTGTAACATTGTGTCTCATATCATTTTGAACAAAATCCTGTTTATGTACGTGCTTGTACGATTGATACATTTATTTTTTCTACTTTATATAATATACATTATTTGTAATTCTCTCTTTGAGGATATGTCGAAAATGAATTTGCAACACGAAACTAGATTTTAAAATGGCTATTTGTCCTGTCAGTGGAAATAAGTAGGCATAATACATACATGTATTATAAAGAACTGGTTTATAGAGAAGGAAACAGAAAGAAAGGGAATAATAGAGAAAAGAAGATACAAAAAAAAAAGAGAGAGAGAAAGAATGAGATGGAGAGAGAGACCGAGAGAGCGAAAGCGATAAAGAGAGAGAGAGAGAGAAAGAGAGAGAAAAAAAGAGATGGCAAACAATGATTCACAATGATTCATTGTACAGAGAGCAAAGGAAATATTAAGTATCATTTTCATTATTTCACATCATTTTCTTCACCACTAACGAACACAGAACGTGGATACAAGTGTCCAAATTCTTGAGACACATAGGTTTGCAGACATCAAATATTAATCGGAAGAAAGCGAAAAATCAAATTGTAAAAACTAATCTAAACTGAATTTTTATTCCAGAGGCATTACAGGTAAATGTTTCATGAAATTTAATTGTTCATCATTACCTAGCTGCAATTCATTTTGTTTGCAGAACACATGAACACATCATATCATTGCTGACAACAAATGATTTAACAAACACAAAACAATGCATGTTAATGTACAGTATACGTCTCAAATACAACATGTACATATCCAAAAATATATTCTCTTTACCATTTGGGAATGAAAAAAATGTTCCCAACCTTTCTTTACATCATATGAACATAGTACATTAGAGGTATACTGATTATTAACAAAAGTCAGCATAACTTCTCGAATGTTCATCTTTTGAAAGAAGACCGTTTTGGAATGGCAAGAAGAATGTTATTGCTCTGACTCGATGGTCAACATTAAACAACAATTATTCCTCCTGTGGAATTCACTAAAACAGAATTCTACCACTTCTACATCATTTATCTACATAGTTCAAAATGCCATCATTATACCATCCATTATACCATACATGTATAATAAAATCCTTTTCCTGCAGTAACATAATTGCTTGATTAAAATGTGAAATTTCAGATATATCATAATTACTACTAATTGATGTGCATACATTTTCTTTCAATTTAAAGGACCTCTGTAGCAAAAGAAAAATTAAAATCCTAATACACCTCTCTTGGATATATTAAGTTATCTACTGAGCAGCGAGTATGAAATGAAATTTAAGCAGCTATCAAAATTTCTTTAATGACTAAAACTCACATACATTGTTGAATAAAATGAATATGGCAGAACTTTGGGAGTTTTAGAATGAGTCAACATGTTAAATAATTCACACATACATGTATGTTCCGATGGAAATTGAGAATAATAAAATGGAAAAGGAAGAATGGAAAAATAATAAGACATATCATAGTATATTACAATACAATATCTGCTTGATCACACAACCGTTAAAATGAAAAGATCTTAATACTGAAAGAAAATAAAATACACTAAAAACCATAACAAATTAAAATTTGTTTCAACCTAAAACATGAAAAGAAAACAATCAACATGTTTTCATGTGTTAAATTTCTTTTCTTGGTGTTGAACACATCAGCTATAAAGACGAACTAAGCAGCAGAATTAGTCTTCGAAAGTATAAAAACTAAGACTCAAATTATATTACTCTGTTCACAGGTATATATTTACAGAAAGCATAATAAACAATTCAACCACATCTTCTTTTGTAGAGCTTTGCAAAGGGTGAAATAAATTTCTCTCTATTGCATAAATGAAATTTTAGAATGAGCTAAAAAAAATAGTAAAATTTTATATATTATACATAATTTGTTGCGTAAAATGCACGCTATCATTCCTCTTAAAAGCCAATGTCGATCAATCTATGGTTAAGAAGAACGTTTAAAGGATCTAGAATGATTAAGAATGGTTTGAATATTGGCATAATGATTTAAGAAAAACATCAATTATGTTCTGAATCAATGTTTAAAAACATCTTTAATGCATAGAAAAATTCAAAGGCTGTAGGAAACTGTCATGAGAATGTCACACTGATTTCTCTCCCAATATGGGTAATAGAGAAAGAACAACAACAAAGATAAAAACTGTGAAAAGTATTAAAGTACAGGCATGTTCTCATGAAATATTTATTCATGGATCGAAACCCTCGATTGCCACAATGTTTGGAGTATGTGATACATATCGTATGTTGAGAGCCTGAAGGGCGTTTACTCTGTGCTAAAGTATATGACTTAATGCCCTTCTGGCTCCAACCAGATGATATATATACTTTACGAGTGACAAAAGACCACTTTGGCGGTCCACTGCTTATTCCATTAGTTAATGAAAGTGGAAAAATAGGTAACAGCTAGGTCTCAAGCAAAAATGTATCTCTACAAGAAACAATGAGAAACCAACATAATATCCATTATCAATTGAAACAAACATTAGATTGAGTTCCATATATCAACAAAGTTTAGCACAACATGAAAGAGGCAGATATCAGGTGATCAGTCATGTGATACACCTGGTGATGTTCAGACTCTTTAAGCAAAATGGCAGGATTCTTGTGAGTCTGACACTCATAGGCCGGAATTCAAGAGAGAGGTTTAGTTTGTTTAGCCCGTGATCTAAATCATGGTTTAAACCTCCACCTGTAGACTAAAATAAGCTTAAAGAAGCATAGATTAGCATGTTATTGCCCACCCATTGGACATTAGGACAAGCACATACTACACTTAGGGAGGTTTAAACCATGGATTATGAGGTACTATCTTCCTGCTATGGGCCATACTGGCATGTATTAAAGTGTTTGCAACCCATCTTGCAACAATAAATTACTCTTTGGATGACACAACTGAAATCATACAACTGTCTGGTTGTAAATCTAGGAAAAATGCTTCCTTGGTTATAAGCTTATTAACCACATATATTATATATGTTGGCATCACACAGCTTAATGATGTGACCAGCACACTGCATAGATTACATATTATGAGAAATTAACAGCCTTGGTAAATATAATCTTTCATCTTTTGTTATATTGTAATTAGCTAACCATGACATTCCTCATATAAGGGGAGGAATTATCCAAAATACAATGACTTCTAAAATCTTACTATGGTTTAGACAACTTTGATATGCCATATCGACAAAATATTCGGAGGAGTCTATGGATACACAATGATGTGGTGCTATAGGTATTTGCATTTAAATGACACAGTATGATACAGTGGTGACTTTTGTGCATTTAAAAAGTCAAGGCTAGAAAGGCTAGAAAGTGACTTCTGAAGCCTTAGAATATTCAAAGTTTAAACATACTTAAAATGTATGTTAAATGATAAGAAATATACATATCCATGTATGGTTAGCCTACTGAATAATGTCTGAGTTTGTGTTTGAGGTAACTGTGACACACGTACATGTAGTTCCATCTTCATAGCACACCAGGAATACAATAAAAAACAAAAAAAAAACAAAAAAAAAAAAACCAGGTGCAATGGCATGCAGAGCAACAAGCCTTGTACATAAAGATCGACACTGTATCAGGTTCGAGTATGCACATAATCTTTGCTTACACACTACACATGCTACCCCGTTTCAGTTACATCATAAACTGTCAGTGTGTGAAATCATTGGCATGGCAACAGGGGCGGGGAAAGGTGTGCATGTGCCCCCCCTATCAAATATAAAAAAAGATGAATTTTAAAAGAAGAAAAAAGAGAGAAAGGGAGAGGGGGATGCAACTTGAGAAGAAGAGGATATGATCCCTCCCCACTCAACAGGATAGTTTTCTCGCATTTCATCCCCCAATGACCAACGGCACTCGTGCCCCTTTAATGGCTGGACCCCCACTACACCTACATCGCTGTGTAATGTGGTAGATTCCAACCATCTAAACCTTTGGTGGGATGTCAGAACTTTTTCAGTCTGTCCACGAGAAGGAGACTCTTGTCCATCTAATCATCCTGCAAGAAGAAAAGGGAAAACAAAGTCAGTAAAGGCAAATATCCAGTAGGGAAGAAAGGGAAAGAGGCAGTACTTTAATCACTTGACAATGAATGAAATCACTGATAAAAACAACTGGTAAACTCAAATTTTCTACATGTTGTAGGTTAGTGATTACACTACACAGTACAAGCTGTATTCAAACTGCTGCTTATCTTTTTTGTCCTCTTGATATTGTTTATTATCTAATTATCAGATAAAAAAGAACAATTCTGATTTAATATTTACCATTCTTTTTCCCAACAGTGTAAAACTGATTCATGCATGATTCAACAATGGGAGAATACTGTCAGGAAAAAAAAAGTACAAAAGGTAAAAACAACTTTCTACTTACCCATTCATCATCATCAACACCTTCAAAATCATCCTGAGGCAAGGGTTCAGACTTCAAAGCAAGCTTGTTAGTCATGGCGGCCATGATCTGAAGTTAATCAAAATGACAGAAAAATCAGTAATCACTTTCTCCCTTACATATTTGCAAATCAAACGTAGAGACAGAATCGCATAAAACATTGCACTGTTGGTTTTCATTCTTTACACGATTACTTATAATAGCATCTACATTATTACAAAATATTTAGCACAACTTGTTTAAAGAAGGTTAAGTTCTGGGAAAGGTGAAAAACAATTTGTGAGCTTTCTCATTCCTTATATCAGTTTGGAAGAAATCTTGGAAGAACAACATGGTTGAAATGTCCCCTGAAAAGGATTTCTCTTCAAATGCCCTTATATTCAAAATATGACGAAAAATAGCTGAAGTGTTCGGGTCGAATATTCATGCCACATCTGTGTGCAGTCCCGTATACCCATTTCTGTGTGGGCTGCATGTGCTTCTGAGCAAGTTTGGGTTGATTTCTTATCATTTTGCTGATTCCAAAACCTCACAGAATACACCAATCCTCATTTAGACATGCTCAACCTTTCCCAATTGCCTCCACATGGTTTCTTTCCAATGTAAGCGCATGACAAGAACTAAACGGCAATATTCAATGGGTAAAAAAATCTAAAACATTTACCTCTTCTCTCTTCTCAGCATCAGTCTTATAGGAAAGCTCCTTATCACTAGAGTACTTCTTAGGTGCAGGTCCAGCCTTGGGTATTGAGCTCACTGTAGTTATATAGCAAAATTAATTGTAAATATGCAAGATCATGAAAAAAAAAAAAAAAAAAAAAAATATATATATATATATATATATATATATATATATATATATGTATATATAAACATATATGTATATATAAACATATATAAAACATGCCAAACTAATCAAAAGAGGAAACGCCTTCCTCTGTGATACAATAAGATATAGAAAGGAACAGAATGACATGCTCCATCCAAAATACCATTAAAAAAAAAAAAACACAACAATGTCAACCACTGGAATATTGTAATGCTTGAAGTTGATGTTTGTTTCTTGGCCGACAAGGTTATTGCCAATGGTTGCAAAAGGGCGCTGTTGTTCTTGAGTAAAGAGAACAAGCTTGAAAAGACAGAAGGAGAGATGAAGAGATAAGACAGAGATGGAGAGAGAGATAGTGAAACTTACAATATTTCATTCCTTCTGGACAAAGGGAGAGAGTTTTAGCTTCTGCATCCTTGCCACTGAACCATTCAGAACTGGTTAGAACTGGTTCCCATGTTACTCTCGTATCAGGAAAGACATCATCTTGAAAGTATTCTTTCTGCAAAGGAACATGAAAATTACAAATGAGTAACATCTTCAATATAAAAGCAAACCAGTATCAATAAACAACATGGGCATTATGAAAATTGCTTTATCTAAAAGACATATTTTCTTTAAACACCTTCTGAACAACAACATAAAGTAGGTTCTAGAAAATTTTGTACTCAACGACAAACAATTAACTGTTTTAGTATATAATTTCTTTTCACCACAACTCGGTTTCCAAGAAACAAAAGAACAAATAGCAATTATTACCTCAAAGAACATACACAAGAAGTACACCCAAATAGGTCAGTCTCATATCAATAAAATAATAAATGTCATTATGTTCCCCTAAAAAAATTACCTGGATCATCTCGCACAAAACCTACTGAACATTGCGGTCTTACAGTCCTTACCTTAACCCTGGGTAGTGTAAAGTGGATAGGTTCTATTGTTGTCTTTGAGAGCTTCAGAGCTCTCATGAACTCAACATCTTTGAAAACGCAACACGTCTTGGGTAGAAAAGAGAGGGCCTGGGGGAGAGAAGAGCCAAAAGAAGACAATAATGAAAGCTGCACTGAAGAGGAGAATGTGGAGCAAGAATTAGGTCTACCGCACACACAGTACAATCAGGCTAGGATCCAATTTGGAAGAATTTGCAATATTATGAGATACAATTTTACCATTTTTATGACCAATAGGAAGCTCAAACCTACGACCTTGGCATATCCAGTCTGGTATTTGAACCACTCGACCACCACACATTAATATTAGGGTATGAATAATAATATAACATATCAAATAAAAAATATCATGTGCATAAGTGCATAAGGTCCAGTTAGAAGCTCAATGGACAAAAAATAAATTTAGGACGATTTAGGATGATCAAATTGCCCCTTCAAAGATCGTAACGAAAGTATCATTACCCTATACCGATTCTGGAATCATTTCCATTATCACACAATTTTAAACCAATTCTCTGTTATTGCTCAAGACTTACTTGATGTGATTCAGGTGATAAATAGCTGGACAGAGGCAAGAAGTAGGGGGCCTCTTTCAAGATTTCCAGACACGTCACTACACGCTCTCCCTGTGGAAAATGAAGAACATGAACATTTAAGATTTGAATGCTTACTTTCTTTCTATGATTCCACCAAACAATGCTTGTATAAATCTTTTCATGTTTTAAAAGGATTGGTATTGAGCACTAACTCTTTGAACAAATCCTGCTGAAGAGACTGAGTTTCGAACAATAAGCTAGGACTAGGAATGACTGTATGTTTTTATTCATGAAACTCAAACAGGCACCCTCACTGTGAAGTTTATTCCCATGAAATATGTTTTATGCCCAATTTAACTATATAACATGCATAAAAATGTAAGTCAGAATTAAAACTTAAAAGTTTATTTGTGATAATTGTTAAAAAAACGGGATGGCCTAGGAGGGGGGTAACAGGCTACGGAACTAACGATTGATCATACCTTGCCAGTCATGAAGACTACATGTGTATCAGGATCATAGCATGGGATCAGTGTGGCGGGATTCTGATCAATGGTTAACGATTCCAAAGCTTTGGAGAGGTCTTTCGGATCATGCAACGACACTGATCTTGAGGAATCCCTAGGGATAATGAAAGAAACAAGCAGTTTGATGATAAAATTGTCAAGTTTTGGTCTGCATTAGTAAGTGCTCACCCCTATAAGGATATTCCAGAGCTGCTAACCTGTGACTTACTTTTATTTTAAGAAAAACATTTTTCGGGGGGAATTTTTTTTTTTAGCACTATAAGTGCAATATGGCATTTTTCCCAAATAAATTGCTTTAGGATCCACTTTTAATTCACAACTATCTTGCTGCAACTCGGTCTGAAACAATTGTTCTCCTTCGGAAGCTGTAGGAATTGCCATAGGGAATCGCACACACATCGCAATAGCACAACAATGTACTGTTGATGCGTACTCACAGCCAGCCACGTTCGCACAGCCATAATTGGAACTTTCAAAAAACGGATTTTAGCACAGCAAAAACGTATTTTTCCCTATAAAAACATATGATACATCAAAAACGTACTAGTTGGCAGCTCTGATTTTCCGCTCCCATTGGCATAGTATTTAAAAATATCTTGAATGAAATAAGACATTTACGGTTTGATAATTTATCATTTGGTTTGTTTAATTTACCCGAGTTCTACAAAAGCAAGTGCATTCTGACATAAAAGCTCTTGGAGACCTAATGTAAGGTTCTAAGTCTGGACACTGGATATTCCAGTAGTGGGGGTTTCTGATAAAAAATAAGAGACTTAAAAACTGTCTAATCGAGAATCTGAATACTGTAATTACTCTAACCTCTCGAAGCCAGATATGAAGAGAAGCTCTCCGTTGTGGACCCAGAACATTCTAGCCCCTCGTGCTCCTATTGGACCTGGTCCTTGCTGACAACAAAGAACAAAAAATTAAAGTAACAAAAATAAATATAACAAAATAGATGTGACAAACAAAAACAAGTGAATGAGTAAATTACGCAATGCGTAATAAATGTCCCCGCCGGAAGTGCAGATCTGTGGAAATTAACTAGCCTGAACCTTAAAACTTCAGTGAAAAACTTTAGTGAATAAAATAATAATGTTACTGCATGCAAAAGAAGAGAATACCAACAATGCATGTATACAACTGAAATATAAAACATGAAAACATTATGAACCTTCAGCCATTTTGAATAAATTTGCATAAATTTGCATGAATAATGAATTTCAAAATTCTGTGTAGAAGTTTGGAAGCCCCCACCCAGCCCTATCAGATAAAACAATCGGAATCAAAATCCGATGTGAAATAGAGGAGAAGTAGCATTTTTCGTCAATTTTGAATAAATTTGCATAAATTTGCATAATTATTGAATTTTAAAATTCTGTGTAGAAGTTTGGAAGCCCCCACCCAGCCCTATCAGATAAAACAATCGGAATCAAAATCCGATGTGAAATAGAGGAGAAGTAGCATTTTTCGTCGATTTTGAATAAACTTGCATAAATTTGCATAATTAATGAATTTCAAAATTCTGTGTAGAAGTTTGGAAGCCCCCACCCAGCCCTATCAGATAAAACAATCGGAATCAAAATCGGCCAAGAAATGACGGAGAAGTAGCATTTTCTAACATTTGAGCACACACGGACAGACGGACGGACGGACGGACGGATGGACACACACACACACACGCACACACACACTTTTTTTTTTTTTTTCAAAATATTTTATTAGAGATTTCATTCAAAATAGATAATTACATAAAATAAATGTAAATAATTTCAAACAAATACAAATCTTCATTTCGTTTTCATACCATAGTGTTAAATTATTCACAAGACAAGCATGGAAGAATGTTGGAATGAAATCACTAAGTAAATAATATATTGACAAACACTAACGTACGCCCTATACCCCCTCCCTATGTCCCACAATGTATAATATTCAATGCAAATGATCTTTCATTCAAAATATGTTAATGTTCTTTTCTTTTTTGTTATTTTCCTAGTTCATATAAAGATCTCCTTTAAATGAATAAAGGGGTAAACAAAAGTGTATAATTACGGTATAATTAAATGAAATACAATTCTTCATGTTATATTAATATCATAAATAATAAGATGTGCATTTAACAATTTACCCAAGAGAAGGGGAAAATGATCATTCATGAAAAGTAACATAATGCATATTTTTTATATAAACCCTTCATCGGTATACCTTGTTACCCCTTTCACTACTTAACCCCCGCCCCCCCCCCCCCCCCCCCCCCCTCCACAACATTCACATTCACACTCACTAACATCCAACAATCATACCAAGGTTTACACACGCACAACACTAGACACATCATACCTGCTCACATTCACATCCTTATTCACTTTCAGTTCTTCCCATTTCTGTAAGTGTAAATGTAACTTCCCTGCCTTCGTTGCTAGATTTTTTTCTTCCTCTATACAATCAGCTATATATTTTTGTATTTTTGTAGATGAAGGAACCTGGCCTTGAGCCCTAGAATGGAAAATTGCATATTTAATAAACATGACCAAAGAATTTACACATTTATTTCTATTTGAATTACCAGGTAATCCCATGAATATATCCCCCCAATTCATATCTTTTAATTCAGCCAAGCCAAAATATTCAATACAAAATTGCCATAACGGTTTCACTTTCGCACAGTTCAGAAATATATGAAAGTAAGACTCAATCTCCTTATAACAAAATGAGCAATAATTGTCCCTCACAAACCCAAACCTCATCAAATGTTCTTTTGTATATATAGCTCCATGTAAAAGTATAAATTGAAATTCCCTTTGTTTTCTAATGAGAGTTGTGTTCCTTGCTCGGATGAAAAAAGTACATATTTCTTTATCTGTAAAGTTGAAATTGCTGTGACCATCCTTTACTGTTAAGTTATACGATTCACGTAAATTGTTGATAAAACAGTTATAAATAGTTCTAGATTTAACTACCTGAAAAGTTGTTTCCTGCCCAGCAATATTCATGTTTATATTAAAGTCAACAAAATCAATTTTCATAAATTTGACCGAAGGAGTAGCATTTTTCCAACTAGTTGGTATGGTATGAGCAATATCAATTATCTGGAGCAATTGATTTGCATTAATCCCAAGATTTTGAAAATAAACCACAGGCTTTATATGCCCATTGTCAAAAATGTGATTTACAGTGCGTATGCCTTTATTAAATAGATCAATATCACAGATCATTTTAACTCTTATACAAATATTATGATTATTAAATATAACCGGATTAACCTCCCCTTCAGAGTATCTATATTTCCTCATATCTTGCCAAGCCTTCAGCATTTCTGAATAAAATTGTGGTATTTTTAATGTTAATTTAGAAGTGTCAAAGTCGCATAAGAACAGAAATCTCCCATCAACTGTTCTGAAACAAAAGTCAAAATACAATTTCCATCCAGCATCCCTTTCTCCATATAATAAATGTTTCAGCCACATCAAACGCTGTGCCTTTACAAACAATTTAAAATTCATCATTCTTAACCCTCCATGCGAGTAGTCCTGATACATTGTACTTCTTTTTATGCGGTCTTTACCTGACCACAAAAATTCAAAAGTAATTTTTTCCACCTCAGCAAACAACCACTGCGGAACCACTATAAGTGACGAGACATAATTTAATTTTGATAATGCATATGTTTTTAACAAGTGTATTTTACCCATAAGTGTGAGATCCCTTTGTTTCCACCATCCCAAGATTCTTTTTATTTTACTAAGTATTTCTTTGAAATTCAAATCCTCTTTTATAATCACAATCATAGAGAAATAAACACCTAAAATTTTAATTTGCTGGACTAAATTTCCGAACAAGGGAATTTGGGGTCTATCACTATCTTTGCCCATCCACAAAAAGTTCGTTTTCCCTTTGTTCACCTTAAGACCACTTACTTTCTCGAATTCTTCAAAAAGATATTGAAGCCGTTTTATAGAATTTGTATTTTTCACAAACAGGGATATATCATCTGCATATAATATTTGTTTAATTGCATGTTTTCCAAACTGAACTCCTTCAATGGTAATGTCTCTCCTTATTGCCAAAGCAAGTGTTTCTATACAAAGCAAAAACAAATATGGGGAAAGGGGATCCCCTTGTCTTACTCCTCGTTTTATGTTGAAATAACCAGTGGAATACCCCCCATTCATAATACAACTGGTAATATCTGTGTATAATACACGAACCCACGAACAAAATGAATGACCAAATCCAAATAATTTAAGAACCTTGAATAAAAAGTCATGAGAAATAGAGTCAAAAGCCTTTTCGAAATCCACCGTGATCAAATATCCAATATTTTCATGAGAGGCTTGAAATAAAATATCGTCTATCAATCTCACACCTTCTCCTATATTCCTATTTTTGACGTAACCTACTTGATCATTGTGAATTGTCTCATTTAGTACATCTTTCAATCTTTTTGCTAATACCTTTGAGAGTATTTTATAATCAACATTTAAAAGCGTGATTGGTCTATAATTTTGGACATATAATGGATTTTTACCTTCTTTTTCTAATAACGTAATTACACCTTGCTTTTGTGAAGTTGCTAATGTACCCCTATCATATGCTTCATTTAAAACTTCAACCAAGAGTCCCCCCAATAAGGTCCAAAAAGTATAATAGAATTCAACCGTGAAACCATCATTCCCAGGGGATTTATTAAATTTCATTTCTTTTAAAACACTTAAACATTCATTACTAGTTACTCTACCTTCGCAAATATCTCGATTTTCTTTGCATAATTTAGGAATGTCATCAAAGTATAAGGAGTTTTGATCAACAAGCGTTTTACTCAACGAATACAAGTTTTTATAATATGATCCAATCATCTTCAATATTTTCTTCCTATCCTTAATAACCTGTTCATCTTGATCATATAATTCTCCAATCACACTTTTCCGTTTATTAAACTTAAGTAACTGTTCAAAATATTGTGTCTTCTGTTCTCCTTCCTCAAACTAAACGGCCCTTGATCGAATCTTTAAACCTTGTCGAGTATAATCATACAATTTGTTCAAATTGGATTTTTTCCCCTCAATTTCATCAATTATATTTCTGGATGGTTGTGCTAAAAGTTGATTTTCTAAGCATCTGATTTCCTCTTCTACTTTTTCAATTTCAAGTTTCCTGAGTTTTGCTTTTTTCTTTGTATAACTATTAATAAACTCTCTCATTTTCATTTTAAGAAAATCCCACAACAATAATTTATCTTTTATTTTAGGAATCAACTCATTTTTTAATTCGACTACTTTATCTCTAAATACACTCACAAATTCTTGATCTGCGCACAAGCTATTATTAAATTTCCAGTAAGAGTTACCGAAGTGGGGCGTGTCTACAAAGCTCCTTAACTGAAGCAGAACACCAGAATGATCTGGTGTAATGGATGTCAAAATATCACAACAATTAACAGAATTTTGTAATATAGACGAGCCAAACCAGTAGTCTAACCTACTTAGGACAACGGGCCACTTTTGTCTAAATGTAAATTGTTTCTTATCTGGATTCCTCTTTCTCCATATATCTTCTAAACCATATTTACCAAGAAGGTCTTCAAATTTACCATTAAATCTATTTTTAGAAAAGTTCCTTGGTCCCATATAATCCAATTTTCCGTCCATTATTATATTAAAATCTCCTCCTAAAAGAAGTATATCTCCAGCGCTATAAAGCTTTGAAATATGGTTATCCAGTTCTTCTAAAAATTCAATTTGCATCTTCTCTTTATCTCTCGTGGGAAAATAGCAATTAACTAAAAGAAGCTTGGATCGTTGAAATTCTAGTTTCATAACAATGTATCTTCCATTTTCATCTATAACAACATTTTCAATTTTCAGATTTAAGTTAGGAGAAATCAATACTAAAACACCTTTACTGTGGTTTGTCCCATGACTAAACAACATTGGACCATTCCATTCTGATTTCCATTTTTCTTCTACCTCTTCCGTGCTGTAAGTTTCTTGTAAAAATGTAATGTTACTACCTTTATTTCTACAAAATTCAAAAATGTTTATCCTTTTAGTCTTATCTCTTAGTCCTCTCACATTTAGAGTGAGTAGAGTAAAATATGACCTCCTATCCATATCTTTTTGTCATATCCCCACAATGCAAATGAACATCAACGAGTAACAGATCTGAATGTGAACAGGCATCACAACACACCAACCAAACAAAACCACACCAAACATTACACTCCCATTCACACCAAACACTCCATAGATTCCCCGAACACACATAACGCTGTACATATACACAATTATTCGCACCACAGCATCCACCCATGCAACTAGCACTCATACCTAACATAACACCTTACAGCCCGAACCCAATGGAACTCCCTTCTGTTTAATACTTAACAAAACCGTTAGGAAATATCTAAACCTAATTGGTGAATAGCACAATTTCCCTTTCTTGAAAATATTTTTTTTTTAAATTATCAAAAAGTGCTTTCAGCTCGTCTGAGCCATGATTGCACCAAAATTATTACATGTAAATATTCTATCACTATAACTAATTATCCATAACCTTAGAAGTTACGAATTTTTCCTTTAATGTGAAATTCCCCCCCCCCCCCTCCAAACAAGCCAAAACGGTTTGCATCCTGTTCAATGCGCCTTACTCAAATTCGAATAATCATCAATAATTACAGTACTAGCATCCAAAATGGTGTTTGGTAAATTGTATGCAACCTCCCTTTGGTACATTGTATATGCAACACCTTTCTTACTTTATCAATAAAGAAAAGATATGAAAGAAACAAAATATAACAATAAGCTTAAATTCGTCTGTACCATATCCAATGCACCCTGATGAAATCACACACAAAAGGGGGTAAATAACTCTATCTTCAGATACATTTTCTTTTACTCCCTCCTTCCAAATCTTGTTCCTGTCATAACACTATATTATGATTCTTTTTTTTTTTTTTTTTACATTGTATGAAACACCTTTCCTATATTATGTATGCTGTTATTGTGAGAGGGAAGGAAAGAAAGAAAGAAAGAAAGAAAAAAAAAAACATGCTTTGTATCATAATCATTATGCTTGATTAGAAAAAAAAAAAAATCATGATTAATCCATGTACCACTGTCATTGCACCTTGATTAGATGCACATTAAAAAAAATATATTATTAACCCACATAGTCAATAAGCTTTGATTACATGCACATAAAAAAGAAAACATCAATCCATATACGGCCATCTTTACGCCTTAATTAGATGTACATACAAGGAAAACATTACCAATCCATCCTTGGGCCTTAATCAGATGTGCATAAAAAGAAAAACCTTATCAATCCGTGGACCACTACCATTACACCTTGATTAGATGCACATAAAAAAGGGAAATTCACAATTCAACCTCAATGACATTCCTTTTGGATCTTGCACCGGACATTACAAAAGCTTCCAATATTGGTAAAAGAATTAAGAGCTGCCATGCGTATACATTTTTCGCAACTAGTTACTCTGCCTGCACTGGCACTCAAAGTCATAGTCAGACCTCAGAAGAGAAGTCTGTGAATAGAGAAATGTCTTCAAGTAGGCGACATAATACCTGTATCATAATGTTTTTATTATTATTATTTTTTTTTTTTCATTCTTGTCTTATATTGAATCCTGTCAATCATGTAAATATGTGATTCTGTTGATTTACTTTAATAAAACATTCAAAAAAAGAAAAAAAAAAAATCGGGAGAAAAAAAAAATCAATTCTCAATACTATCCACCGCAAACACATTCAAAAGTAAAGTCCTTTTCTCCTTTCTTTCCTCTTTTAAAATTGTAAAGAGAGTTGTCCCCTGACCAAGGAGAAGTCCTCGACTATGGATTTTGGACTGGAAATTTTGTAGAAAAGGGAAAAAATTAATAAAAGAGCTGGGGAAATGCTTAAAAGTAACATGTACATTTTTTTTTCTCACAGAATGAACTCCTTGTTCGATGAGACAGGGCAAAAACTAAATTCAATGTATCATCCTGTACCTCAAATAATCTCTATCACTTTTTTTTTGTAACTGCCATGAGAGATAGGGAGAAAAACAATCAAAAACAAACAAACAAACAAACAAACAAAAAAAACCCCCAGCATTCTGATATATCATATTTGTTTTTCATTACACATCTATGATCTGCATGGAACTATAATCCACACTTATACAATTTTTGTCTTCTTGATTTTACCTCTTGTTTGAAAACTTCATCGTATCACAGTCTTGATATATCATTTTCACAGTTTTAACTCTATATACAGCAATACAGCCTGGTCCTGTATATAACCTCACTCAAAAGCCTGGTCCTGTATATAACCTCACTCAAAATGGCTATTTCACTCGCTGAATAACACAGATTTACCTAATATACTGGTGTAACACATCCTGGTTCCATTTTGTTTTTGTCTCATTGCTTATTGTGATCAAACCAATTGCCAAGACATACAAAAATGCATGTATATTAAAAAAGAAAGAAAGAAAGAAAAAAAAAAAGCACCAAAGGACCTTGATTTTTCCTTCTTTAAACTCTGCACTTGTCAATTTCTTTGAAAAACCTATTCTTTTTCTATGAATAAGTCATACAATAAAATTCAAAAATATGTATGGATCTACTGCTTTTCAGTACATATAATAGTTGACATTCTTATTGTGCACATTTGACAGTTTGATTAAATATGTACAAAAAAGTAAAATAAACTTTCAATTTGAAAACATTCTTGCCATCTTATTAATACATGTTTTGTTTCACCTGTCTCCTTAATAACACTCTATGATTTTATCTTCTTTTTCATCTCTCCCTTCCAATGAGTGGCCGTTGACCGCTGACATGTTGTTAGAGATTTTATGTCAAATTATTCATTAAAATTATTCACTTTCACCGTTGATATGACAAGCAGTGTTGATGTTTTGTCGTTGCAGATTTATATGAAACTCGAAGTACTCCCTTCTGCAATAGTATACATCACAGTGTTTTGCTTCCTTGCAGCATTCCATTCTTTCATCTCTTTTTCTTCACCTCTATCTATCTTCACCACACGCGCACGCACACACACACACACATGTACGGAGCCCGTTTCATAGTCCCCTTGCGAACTTCGTTCGGCGGGGACAAATATAACAAAACATAATGTAAAACCAGAAATTTTCGTGTACATGAAAGTTTCACCAATTTAGCGAGTAATGGTGATTCGCAAAAGTTTCATGCCGTGAAATAATCAAATCACAAGGGAAACAACATAAAATTATTGCAATTCGCAAAAGTTTCTTGATGCAAAATTGTCTGGTTTTACAGTAAATTAGATATTACAAAAAGTAGACAAAATCAATTTCAGGTAGTTATTTTAGCGACATAAGAGCACTTGCTAATAAAACTACCATTATAAGTCAAGCAATGGTTAAAGTAGAATTTCATTGATTTTGAATATTGATTTAATTTTTATTATTGCATAGGTGAAGCTTAGATTGAACGAGGTTATCAAAATTCAACGCTTGGAAACATTTGAAGTAATGATTATTATCAATTATAAAATGATATAACACAGCCCCGCTATAGCACCTATAGAGCTCTTTGAACGCTGCCGAGATATGTGACGTCATACCGGGGAGTAATCCTTCCTAAGCAGACGATGCCCCATAACATCTTATACATTTTCAGTGCCTGTTTTGTCATCTCATCTTCACTTATTTCTCTTACTTCACTAGCGTCAGTATAAATGCTTATTCGTTGCCTCACTCTAAATTTCCTGCATGGTATTATTTTGATGAAAAATGCAGCGTTAAAAAAATAAAGGAATCAATCGCTTGTAAACAAAAAAAGATGCCATTGTATTTTCAGCTGCATGCACCGCGGCATGTCGGCGTTTCAAGAGGGAACGAATACCATCCATGCTATAATTCAGCGGGCTTTACAATTCGAAAGTGTGATTTCTTTGATTGATCATTGACCCTTATCATGACTTTTTACAAACAAAAGATTTTAGTTACTAGAAACGGTTTCACTTCCCTTTTAGAATGATGTGAAATACGGTCATGGTGAAACAAACCAAACTCTTTATAATTTAAAAATAATTGCATTGCAGTTACATTCACTTTATATAGGACGTCGTCTGCTTAGGCAGGATTGGCACCTGATGTGACGTCACAAAAACATCGGTATATTTCTGGCGAATCGCTCGGATATCCCAGATGCTGAGAAGTGTTTTTATTTGTGTTATTTTTTAATCATCAAACACGCAGTTAACGTAAAACTTATACGATTACCATCTGCAATCTTTCTAGTTTCGAGAGATACGTTATTGAGCATATTTGTGATTTGCTCTGAATATCTACTTTAAGACTTCTGGGTCCTACTTCATAAAACTTGCCATTGATGTCCTAAAAAGCATCTACATCATCTCAATTTTTCCTACATTTGTATCTCAATGAAATTTTTTTTAATAGAGGTCTTGATATCATTTTTAAAAAGTATGCTACAGGTTAGTGATATATCAATATTCATAAAGGGTGTCTCTTTCCACAGAATAGACCGCTTCTGTAATGCATACAAATTTATGCACATAATTCTCTGAGCACCTAGTGACGAGCTATTCCATTAACCTGCTTTTTATAAATGAGCCTCAATGCTTGGAATCCAGTTTGCATATATTATCTGTTGCTATGTCTGACAAGCCTCCGGCAAGCTTTCAGGTTGCCAAGAACAACCTTTGTTTGAAAGGTATGTATAAAATTTCCATACATTATCGAAGCGGTCTATTGTATTCAACTCCAACAGAATCATAACCGTTTTCACTTACAGCAACAGGTGTGTTTGATGACCTTGGTTCATATATCCTAATGAGACCATCTTTGCTGACTGTAGCTATTCTCTTTCCATCAGGGCTCCAAGCTGCTGAGAATATCTAGATAAAACAAAACATTAACGTGAATATAAGTAAGCGCAAAATAATTTGTGATTCTATTTGATTATGAAACAATAAAACATATAATAAAAAAAAAGTGCGAAATAAGATATAAAAGCAAATATATCATAAACAAAGATAAAAACAATCTTACCCATTCGCAATTAAATATCTTTATACAAAATGCACTCTTTCCACATTTTACCATCTTTAAATCAGTCTTCTAATTTGTTTGAAAAAAGAGGAAATATAAAAGTATGATTAGATTAGAAGTTATATTTTGCAGATATTGCACAATAAAAGACAACAAAGCACAACAAGACACAACACAAGGAAAAACACTAAACCACACAACCCAACATGACAAAACAAAGCACAACGTGACACAATACAACTCAATAAAAAACACACCACACAATCCCCCAAAACACAACACAACACAACAAACCAGAGCATAACATAACACAACCTAACAAATCACAAGACAAGAAAAGACAAGACCCTCCCCCCTCCCCCCTCCCCCCCACAAATAAAAAGAAGAACCAAATAAGACAAAACAAGATGAGCAACACAATGTAGCACACTCCTTACTTGGTCTGCATGTCCCTCCAAAGAATACATCTCCTCCCCTGTTGTCAAGTCCCAGATTTTTATCAACATGTCGTAAGAAGCGGACAGGAGAACATCACTTGCCAAGGGATGGAACTTGATAAAGTAGATTTTCTCCTGGTGCCCTAGAAGTTAAAAATAAACTGATCAATCACTAAATGCAGAATTAATGATATGGGTAAAGGAAAGTATTCATCTCATCACTGAATATAACTTTATCATAAGAGTTTTTCTGTCAACAATGCACATTTTAAAGTTTTCTCAGAATGACAAGATTTTCAGGCATGAAAAGTGCTGTTAAAAAAAAACACTGAAAAACTTTCGCGAACCAAAGCGAGGGAGCGAAGCGACCGAGTGGGGGAGGGTGTGGGAGGGGGGTATCCCCCCTCCCACGGTAGGGAAATTTTTCAAATTTGGGGTTAAGAATTGTGCAATCTAGTGCATTCTGTGGTGAGATATTTAACCTCATATTCAATGAGAATCTGGATTAAGATGATTCTATATAGCATAAGTCATACCCCAAAACAGGCTCTGAATACACATTTTTATCAATACCACCGAATGTGTTTAATGTGTATTATGTGCAGAGCACTTTCATGAATAAAACTGAGCTGAATAAGCAACAAATAATCCACTTTCCAAAATCCAAACTTACTTTTCTAGACTAGTAAGTTGTTGTGACTTCGTGCCGTGCGTTCAACACAGCCGCCGTGAGCGATCAAAATATCTCATCGTCGATGATCACACACCTTGCAAAATGCATGCCGTTTACTTTTTTCCAGATGCCGGGATGAAGTCAAACTTTAGTCTTATCCACAATCTTGCTATAAAACTGGGTATTTCCAAGGCTTATCCTTTTAATATTACAATCCAACTCGGCAAAAGACAGATCATTCGCTCACTTGAAACATCACGTCGCGACTGCACTGGCAAACACATGTGCACTGCACATGCGTTGTGTGACTGTGTACATGTAATAACATGCATTTGCTTGTAGTATGAATAGCCTTCCGCCTTCATGCGAGTGCGCAATTACGGGCGGGGGTATTTTGCGTATGCACACAAATCCTCTGCGGTTATTAGGCGATCCCTTCGCATGCACGTAGAGAGCATAGCATACACGGACACGAGGTGCAGTGCGAGTATGTATGTGTAGTAAGTTAAGGGATCGCCTCCGATTCCGTCTTTATTGCATGCCCATGTATTACTGTGTATACACGATGGCATATGCGCGGAAATTGGATTTTTTTTTTATGGAAAAATGAAATACGCGGAAAAAAATCTAGGATCGGAGGAAAAAGCGGAAATCCGCGGATACGCGGAAAATTTTCATGCCTGGATTTTCCTACATTCTTCATGAATCAAGGATGTACCAATGATCTATCAGCACAGCAGGTGAAAGCAGCTTATAACATTGGTAATTTTTCAGGAAAAAAGTTTCGCTTTAAAAAATTAAATTGATAGACAAAGTGGATCTTGAAGAATGAATGTACTAGTTGAACGCACAGAGAAAATCTAATACAATATCATATTCACCAAATAAAAATATCCCTGAATGATATAATACAAAAACACAATGATCAATTAATAAATATATTTATTAAGTATTTGAAGAAGAAGAACAAGATGACTAGCACTGTTGGAATAAGAAATACAAGCATTTTGCACACTAAATAACAGATAGTCTTGCAACTTTACTTCACAAATTTTGTTTGTCAGATCACTCTAAAATCATGTGACTATGTAACACCATGAATTATGTAACACCATGAATTATGTAACACCATGTTGAGATTAGGATTGACTGGACTGACCTCTGAGGTAAAAGTCTGGCTCTTCTAGGGTTCCTTCAAAGCCCTCTTCAGGAAAGCTCCAGAGACGAATCTTGGCATCGTCACAGGCAACTGCCATTCTGCAGTCATTGAAAGGATCCCATCGAAAGTCCATCATTGGTGAACCATTCTGAATGGTAGGCACTCCTGTCTCTGGAAGCTTGCCTGGTTTGTTAATCTGGAGACAAACAAATGATATAGGTTTACCAGTCTGCATTAAAGAATTCATTTAAACTAGAAATATCATTGAACAGCAACTGGAAACCTAAAAATCAAGTATTTCATTACCTTTGATAACAAGTGACATAACAGGAGATACAAGAAGAAAGAAAAGGAAGAATCTACATGAAATGAGAAACAGAATATAAATGTCAAGGAACAAAAAGAAAAGAGTGAAGAAGAAAAAAATGTATGCATAGCTTTACTTAGTAAATATCTGAAGTGAAAGTATCAGAAAACAAGCACACATGCCATCCCTCTTGCTTCTACGTGCCTAATACACATTTAAGCTTGTAAAAACGATTCTGCCATGCGACTATACCATATTCACAAGTCCAAGTACAACTTTGATGGTACGCACAATTGTTATTCACAGCCCTATGTTTGTGATGGGAATAAATCCTAGCAATGATAAGTCATAACTTCTTTTCCTACATTCATAGCAAGCTCTTATTTTGATTTATAAAATGATCCTAATCAAATGATGGGTTAACAGCGGACAAGTGATCAGGCATTTATTTTTCCAAAAACATTAGTAAGGTTTCTCCATGCAAGGTACCTTTAGAACAGTCTGACTGTTAGAAAACAAATGCTGATTAGTCATTAGCATTTTCTAATTTTCTAAATCTAACTTTCAGTTGACCCTAGATCTAAGTACTTTTGGATGAGGGTGATTTACCAGAGTGACAAAGATCCTTATCACCAGTTAATAAAATGAAACAATACACATCAGGCATTGGTATAATTATCCACCCTTGGTACCTTCAAAATTCTTACCAACACCCCACTGATGTATATCATTTGGATATACTTACATCAATGATTGTGATGAGGCCTCCACTCCCAGCTAGCGGTACAGCAGCCCACTTCTTGTTGGCATGGAAACCATCACATTCTCCAAACACATTGATACTAGCATTCCTGATGTTGTAGATGTGTTGATTCCTCTGCCCAAGAGTTCCCTAGAAATGCAAATCAGCACAACATTAGTGTCAAATTGAGAATTCCTTCAAATATGTAATTTCAATGTTTTAAATTATTACCAACTCGACATATACATCCTATGAAGTTTAATAGATGATTATGCACCTGGTAAAAATCTTTTTGGGGCTGGATAAATTGAGAATGACAGGTATAAGTAATATTTTCCCATAATTTTTAAGGTGAGTACATATGTGTACTGTTTCCATAAGGTAGAGAACATATATTCATATCGACATTAGCATATACAATTATCAATTATTACCTAATAAATTATCATATATGTGCCACAAAATCAATATTTAGATAAAGCAAAGGTTTGTTTACACATATGAGAAACAAAGATTGCGCAGTTTGAGCTTTGTTAGATGGCTAACTGAAGAAAAAAATAACCACTACAAAATTTAATCTCATTTGGCTGTATCTCAGTCCATTCTTTGTGATTTACATGAGCTAATGACCTCTCTCTCTCTCTCTCTCTACCAGTAAAAAGATATGCTTCTGCTTTATACCGATGAAGATGCTGCATACCTGTAAGTGCCTAAACTTTGATGTCTGACCCATGGTGAATTTCTTCTTCGGTGATGTGTTGTTGCCTGAGGAGTTGGATGCAGCATTCGAGGCTTCAGCTGCTGGAGCACTGGAGGCATTCACTGCAGGAGAGGAGGAGGATGCTGCTGATGCTGGAGATGATGATGATGATGATGATGATGCGGTTGTTAGGGAGGATGTTGTACTAGATGAAACAGGTTCTTTTGAAGGTGGGGTTGTTGTTTCTGCTGCTGGCGGATCACTGGGTTTGGTATCCTATAGAAAGCAGTGTGATACCCAGATAACAATCTCAAAATAGTTTTCTTTGACAAACACAGTCACCATTTGCAACAACTCCCTTTCTCTTGGCATAACTGTCTCAGCATATTCAAATACTAAAAACTAAGCCCTAAAATATTGAAGGTCATAGTCACAGAAGATGCATGTGGAATGGAGTTTATAAAAACTCAAATATGTCCATTGAAAGAAATGTATCAATACAGAAAAGTACTAGTACCTCATGAACAGAAGACCCAGGCCTAGCACTACGGTACAATTTGCATCTCATTAACCCCTGGTTTATTTTGAATTACCAACGGACTTCTAGCTCAGTGCGTGCGTGTGGTCATCACAATGGCAAAACAAGGAACTTTAATTTGCGCCTCTGTTTTGGCGATTTATGAGCTGAAACTTCCCACATGAACTTATTTGTAGTTATAAATGATTGTCTGCAAAAATCCTGAAATATGATGACTGTTTCGTCGAGTTATATCAACATTTTGAAATGAAAACGTCAAAAAACTATGTGTCTATTTTTTTCTGACACAAGTCTACCCCTGCATAAATATTCATGAAACTTCATTTCCTTATTCGGGGGTGTATATTCCTTATTTAGACAAAGTTTCGCTGATGCGACTTCTTTCTTTGCAGAGATACTACGTCTTTTTCACACGATATCTTGCAGCAATTTAGAGCAGCAAATTATGCGCAGTGATGCCAAATTCACGATCTGCACATACGATATTCATGAGTCAGCCGTAGTCAGCTCATTCATAGATTGCGCATGCGCATGGCCCATGGAGCACTCGGAGGTCTCGCCCACAGAGCTCAGCCCTACACAGATTTCAACGCATGGGACGTGGTTGTAATATTTTTCTGTTGTGTCAGGCTCGGCGATCTGACACCGAGATCCTTTTTTTCTGACACAACTCTATGCGGAAAATTCACCTCAAGTAAATACCATACGATTGTAGAAAAATGTACAATAAAGTGATTCATGACAGTGATTTTCTTGCGAATCTAGCCGAAATGAGGAATTTTAGGAGAAGTTTAACAGGTAAAATATTCTGTTTGTAACCGAAGAAATATCGCTAAAATTTCATATTTTCCGTTGGCCGAGCTTTGAATTTGCAGTATTGTTGTGAAAGATACATCTATATTTAATAATTTTTCGAACTGTATGTGTACAAAAAGTGGTGTTTAATACATTATTTTTCAGCTTGCATTTGTAAACAACTTTACGTAAATCGTGGGAAAATGCAAGAACTGGTGAGGTCAAAGGGGGTCAACTCAATGGACAATCGCTCGCTAATTATAGGGCTAGTCCCCGACTGGACCAAGCAATCTAAAATATTAATTTTTAAAAAATCACTACATAGCTTAGGTGATATAAAATGCAAATGATCTAAGAAGTGAACAGAGAGAGAGAGAGGAAGAGAGAGAGAGAAAGAAAGAGAGATAGAGACTGAGAAAGATGTAATGGGAGAGAGAAAGAGTAAGGGACGCAGGAGAGAGACTAAGAGAGAGAGAGAGAGAGAGAGAGGGAGAGAGAGTGTGTGTATGCGAGAAGAGATACTTAGACACGACCAAGAAAGACAGAATGAAAGACAAAGAGAGAGAGAGAGAGAAAGAGAGATATAGACTGAGAAAGACGTAATGGGAGAGAGAAAGAGTAAGGGACGCAGGAGAGAGACTAAGAGAGAGGGAGAGGGAAAGTGTGTATGTGAGAAGAGATACTTAGACATGACCAAGAAAGACAGAATGAGAGACAAAGAGAGAGAGAGAGAGAGAGAAAGAGTGAGATGGTACAATAAAACAAGGGGAAAATAAACCAGGCTGGGCATGATGAAATTCTTCTCATTTCTCACCTTCTTTTGCATTGCTGGAGCATCTCCTCCTGCTTGAATCTGATTGGACGGAGCAGACCCAGCTGAATGCTGATTGGTTGGTTTCTTTGGCTTCTTATCCTTTCTTTTGGCAGGATTAAGGCTCATTTTGACAACCTTAATTAAAAGCAAGGGAGAGAAAAAAAAATGATTGTAGGTAAAGTTTTTAGAATTACACCATGTATTCTTTTACAAGAATAAGATTCTTGAAAAGGGCTGATGAGCTCCAATAAGAGTTTTTTTGGTTATCAAGGTTTCAATCAGTATGCTCTGATCGTCTTCAGGAGAATGACTAGAACATTGCTGGTGGAGGCTGTTTATTGCCTATGGAAGAACTGTCACATGAGTAGAAGGTGTCTTACATTATTAATAATCATCACAGACCATGCATGATATTGATACATGTAATGAAATGATGTACATTTAAAACAGCAAGATGAATCCTCATCAAAAAAATGACAGGTCTCTGGTCACTTATCATGCACCACTATTTTACAACCAACTTCATTTCTTATTTATGAAAGCATGGACTTTAAAAAAAAAAAATAGTCATTTATAAACCAACAGTACACACCAATCCAATGCTAACTGACTAAATGTAGCAACTCATTTCATGAGATAATGCATGTTTACTACCATGCAAACACTAAAAGGCCTTACCTCTGCATTCTGTCCATCAAGCCATTGAGTTGATGACAGAGCTGGCTCATCTCCAACGGTCTCCGGGAACAATTCTGGGTAAAAGTTGAGGTGACTCTGTGAATAAAACAGGCACAGTGTGAGACTGGGATTATCTAGGACTTTCATTTATCGAAAAGAAAAATGTACAGTCAAGTTTCGTACTACTATCATGTTCCAATCATTTGTAATCATTGGCTCACATTAAGGTTATAAGCAGCTACTTTCAAGCAAATATAAGTACTTTCACATCCATAATGTAATAATATTTAATAACTTGGGTGCAAATTAGAGCTGGAGTTCTAAATGTTGCATTGCATTCTGGTAAGAGTAAAATTTTCACAAAATCCAAGAAAATTCATACTGAGTGTTACTTATTATAAACAAATGACATCTGCCATATGAACTTTATACACTATTTATTAAATAGTATGACATTTTTGAGTAATAAACAAGGCAAGTCTTGTATCTTATCTGAAATACAGTATATGTACATGGTCCCAAAGTGTATAAATTTGGATTTGTGATTTTCCATTCATGAGGTTTCCAACCTCTTTTTTTTTTGTGAACACTTAGCTCATCCAAACAACCCTACAATATATGAGGATTCTTATTCACTAAACTATCGATGATTTAGGAAGACTTTTACACAGTTTGAGTCAACATGAAGATTTGTTACCACACCTAAAGGTTACTTTCAAGTACAGCTACTACTGGTTAAGTGTGTACTTACTGTTCGAGGTACTTCTACTTTGAGAGGAATGATGGCTTGTTTGGTGAGTTGCAGGAGTCTACCAACCTCACATGACATCACATCTAATATTTTCTTAGGAACAAGACATATTCCCTTCTGCTGCTGATCACTGCTATATGTGGTACCTGATGATAAAAATGAATTATTCACAAATCTCTTTATCATTATTATCATAATGCTAATTTTTATTCGAAATAATTGCATCACAGCCCAGAGGCTGAAATGTACAATTATTTCACAATGAAAAACAGCATATACAAAAACATCATACATCATACCCAAAAATACATACATTAGGAAACATATACAATTAAGCAATACAAATAAGTTTGCAATTGAGTTTACGACTGTACTGCATCTAGCGCCAGCAGTCCTGATAGAACCCCAGCTTTTAATACTGGGATATAATGTATCAGTAATATATTATATTAAAAATTGGAATGTAATGTAATTCAAAATACATGTAGTATACAGTACTAACTAACAAGTAATATTTATGAAGAAAACAGTACTGGTATAGACTGCGCTGTAAAAGACATTACATCTTATCTTCTAGTTAATGCAGATAAAGCTATGATATCGTCTATACACTACAGAAAAAGAAAGGGGAAAAACAGGAAGAAAGTTAAAAATGCGATTCACGATAAAAGCAGTTTCACACTTAGCAAAAAAGTGAAGAGACTTTGCAAAGAGGTTTGTAGAAATCCTTTTGATAAGCAACTTAGGTCGGAATACTATTTATCGAAAAAAGCACTTAAAAAAAGACTAAAAGAAAATATTAACAAGAAAAGAAATGAAATTATTGATAAACTAGAGAGAATGTATGAAAATAACTCTAAAGAATATTGGAACCTAATCCAAGATTTAGAAGACCTCACCACAAAAAAAGGCCAAGATACTGATAAGATACCTGAAAAAAAGTGGTACGACTATTTTCATAAATTAATGAATAAAGAAAAGATTCTAAATGACGAACAGAAGCGAATTGAACGATCCTTAAACGATGGTACGTTCCAGAAAGCTTTCACAGAGCTAGATTTTCATATAACAGCTGAGGAAGTTATAAGCTGTATCAGAAAATTGAAACGTAATAAATCACCTGGTAATGACTCTATACTAAATGAAATGTTGAAAGTGGGGCAATACTTTTTCTCCCCTTTGCTTGCAAAACTGTATAACCTCATTCTTACAAGTGGATACTTTCCCGATAGTTGGTCAGTTGGACTGATTAAACCCTTATTGAAAAAAGGTCCAGCAAACGACCCTTCGAATTACAGAGGGATTTGCTTATCTAGTCATTTGGGCAAATTATTCTGTTCAGTTCTAAATCAACGTTTGGTAAAATGTATAGAAGCTAAACAGATGTATAAACCAAACCAAATTGCATTTAGGAGTGGTTTTAGGACATCGGATCACATTTTCGTTTTAAAAACGATTGTAGATAAATACATTGTACATAACCAAAATGGTAGCAAGAACGGGCTATATATTTGTTTTGTCGATCTTAAAAAAGCTTTTGATAGTGTATGGAGAGAAGGTCTTTTGTATAAATTATTAGAACTGGGTATCGGGAATAAATTTTACAGTGTTATAAAGAATATGTATTCAAAATGCAATCTATGTGTAAAATTAAATGAGGGGTTGACTCCAACTTTCCGTACAAATATTGGAGTTAAACAAGGTTGTGTAATCAGTCCTACTCTCTTTAATATATTCCTGAATGATATCCCCGATATTTTTGATCGAGAGAAAAGCAGTCCCGTAGAGTTGAATGAAAGAATCCTTAATTGCATTATGTATGCAGACGATATTGTTCTTTTTTCAACTGCCAAAAAAGGAATGGAACATTGTTTGGACCAATTGAATGAGTACTGCAAGAAATGGAAGCTGGAAATTAATCATTCTAAAACCAAAATTATGGTGTGTAATAATAATTCAAGGAATTTAATAAAAGAAAACTTTTGGATGAATGGGCATATTCTTGAGAATGTAAAAGAATTCAAATATCTCGGGATTGTAGTATGCAGTAATGGCTTGTTTAAGCAAGCTACAAAACATTTAGCCGATAAAGGAAGAAAAGCCCTTTTTAAATTATACAAATCGTTTGGCAAATATACTCCTAACATTAAAATTTCTACACGCTGCTTTGATAGTATGATCAAACCTATTTTATTATACGGATCGGAAATATGGGGTAGTACAATGGTCTGCAGCAAGCTCTTCTCAGAACAAGCAAACAAAACAAAACTATATTTCAAACCGAATTTCGAAAAAAATCCATCTTCAATGGTGTAAACATATGCTTGGCATGAATCGCAAAAGTAGTAATATCGGCGTTATTGCTGAACTTGGAAGATATCCTCTTATTATTGAGGTTTTAATTAACACTCTTAAGTACTGGATAAGAATGCGTAATATTGATCAAGATACTATATTGTATGATAGTTATATTGAAAACAAACAACTCTATGAAATCAAGGAGCATTGCTGGTTAAGAAACATAAAAAAGATTTTAGATACCGTAGACATCTGTAATGATATAGAAATGTGTGAACCAGATGATGTACAAATGACGCAAAACGACTTCGTCTCCCACTGTGAGGGTAAGCTACAAGATATATTTGATAACCAAATAAAACTTGATCTTTTCCATGATAAAAACAATGGAGAGGGTAACAAATTGCGGACATATCGATTATTCAAAACTTCCATCAACGAAGAAAAACATAAGACAAAACATCTGCAAACTTCGCATAAGCTCACATAACCTACCAATTGAAAAAGGAAGATATCATCGCCCTCACAAAATACCAGCGAATATACGTTTTTGTGAAGAATGTAGTATGCAAACAGTAGGAGACGAATTCCATTATGTCATGCAATGTGATAAATTTAGAATAAGAAGAGAAATGTTTTTTGATAATCTTAAAGCACTCAATGATAACTTTGAAAACATAAACAGTTTGGAGAGATTCATATTTATAATGTCACTAAAAGAAGACGATCTCATAAAAGAATTTGCCAATTTTTTGCGATATACTATTGATCAACGTGGTAACCTTTAAATTGTTTATTATTAGACATATCTATATATAGTATAAGTATATGTATATAATTCTTTTAATGGCTCTTTTTCTCATCACCTTACACTACTTGTACATAATCTGATAATTTATATTTCATGAAAGAGCATGTCTAGTTGATCAATTATGAGTATTTTTGTTTGTTTGTTTGTTTGTTTGTTTGTTTTGAATGCTATACTCACGATATATTGTTCTGTTTTTGTCATGACTAAGTTACTCCTATTATTATTATTATTATTATTATTATTATTGTTCTTACTATTAATGTTATATTCGAGCAAAATATTGATGGATATGTCAATGAAGTTCAATGAATAAATACATACATACAGTACTATGAACACATACACTGTAATAAACAAAGGTTTTTTTTAATCCTTAAATGCACAAATGTGATATTCATGGGTTGAGACTAAGCTTTTTATGAACTGCTGATACTTAATATTCCATATGTCATAAAGTCAGGTAAATCTATTTCAGAGAGTTGGGGGTCTTACAAGTACAGTACTCTTGACCATATTAAGCCATCTTACCATACATATTTTTGCAAAGGCAGAAATGTTAAACAAATATTTAATGTGGTAGGAGGGGTAATAAAATAATGGCTCTTACAATCTGAGATTCTGGATCCATCATTGGCAATCTCAAAGATTCCTATCCTCTGATCACCCTGCAAAGAAAAAAGAAAGAAAGGAAGAGATTTCTTATCAAAATATTAAAGGCTTCAATGAAAACACAAAACAAACACAAAACACCTTTGTGTATGTGACAGTCCATTCTGGTCCAATTATGTAACCAATACAATGTAATTAGATTAGTGAAAAGATCACAAAGAGAGAGAGAGAGAGAGAAAAATCATATCAGATTAAATCAATGACAGCTTACATGTATTTGCAATTGATTCAGAGTCATATATGATGAAAGTGAACGTAAAGTACTCCATGTGCAGATGTAATCCAAATCTTTGAGGAATTCAAAGTAGAAGTGTGTTGGCAACATGTTGTTTATTTCCAAAGATTTCAAGATTGTCTATTTATAACTGATTTAAAGTCACCAATGTTGGGAAATGGTATATTTACATCCAAATCTATTGAAAGTCCTCCAATCAATTGCAAAGCTATAACTGCAAACGAAAATTTTTTTCTCTCTGATATTAAAGGAGAATGAAACCCTGGGGAAAAATCAATTATAATGAAAAGAGAGGATAGAGAGAAGCAATTTTAAAAAGTTCCATCAAAATCGGTTACGAAATGAGAAAGTTATGAAAGTTTGAAAAGTCTCAATTTTCTTTCTATGACGATCCTCAAATTGGCAATTTTGCTTCAAAGTGACAGGTTTAGAAGTACAACTCTCCATATGTTTTGTACACAAAATTTCATATTTTCCCCATTATCTCTCAAGGTGCAGCTTGTCTCCTTCTTAGCTCAAGATATATCATGGGAAAATGTATTTGACACAACATATGTTGAGTTCACAAAAAGACAAGCAGCATCTTTAGAGATAATGGAGAAAACATGAAATTATGTGTACAAAACATATTGAGAGTTGTACTACTAAACCTGTCACTTTGAAGCAACATTGCCAATTTGAGGATCGCCATAGAAAGTAAATTGAGACTTTTCAAACTTTCATAACTTTTTCATTTCGTAACCGATTTTGATGGAACTTTTTTTTTAAATTGCTTCTCTCTATCCTCTCTTTTCATTAAAATGGATATTTCCCCAGGGTTTCATTCTCCTTTAATGGTTGTAATGGTATGAATAAATGTTGAATTGGGATAAGACAAGGCCAAGAAATGTGCCTTAATCCTTGTACAAATCTAATCAGAATTCATGGGGAAGGGAATTATAACTGCATGAATTTGTTGGCAACATGAAGTGTTGCTGCAGAGTTAGGACAACAGTAAATGATTACTTTAAAGTATCCTACCTTTCCACACAAGAAGAGAAGTTGAGTATCAGGATCATAGAGTGGCATCAAGATTCTGGGGGAAAATGAAATATACTGATATGTTAAGTATGAAATCAAACAATGACACAAGAAATATCCTTGACAGACATATCTATATTCCAATCATCCAGGCTTTTAGATTTAAAGCTATAACTCCTGTCATTGCAACACCAAGGCCCTGTCTTAGATTTCAATCAGAACTCCTTATATGTCAGAGCCAAGAAGAATATACTTGTATCTTATCATAACAGGTAATATAACAGTAAGGACACTATACCTGGAAGAATAAGAATAATTGTCTGCCTAAATCTAAAAGTTGTCTATTTCTTGTGAGAAAGTGATCTTAAATGATTATCTCCAATTCTACGAAAAAGAACTGATGAAAATATACCAAGAAGGAATTAAAAAAGAAAAATCTGTGGTAATAGATGCCTATGAATTTTCTAGTAAATTATACCACAGGTGAATTCATTTCATTTTATTTCATTCATTTACTTAATTTCTAAGCAAAGAATTAAAATGTATAGAGGTACAAAAGGAAATAAGAAATACCATCGACTAGTACCAAAGGATAGCAAGAAGGATTCTAGTTCCTATCACAGGGTTAACCCTTTCAGGACAATTGACCACATGGTGGTTTGTGGTTTGGTTCAATAGCTTTTGATTCAGAGATCTAAAAAATTTACCAGATGCATGAGTAGAAAGAGAAAAATTTCTACATACACTATGTCCATTTTTTCTGTCCTGAAAGGTTTAAATGAGAGGATGAGGGTTTAGAGGTGAGCGGTGAATCTTACCCTGTCGATGTTCCAAAGTCCATAGAACAACATGATGATCCAAAGTTACGAGTATCATATACCTTCACTTCTCTCTCTCGACTCTGATAGAAAAAAAATATGTGTGCAAATATCGCTATTTCATTCATTGTTTATAATACAACAGAGATAATCATATCACATCATATCAAAATGATAATCTGTCTGATTCTATAAAAATTACTCCTGTATTTAATTATTCCTGCTTCATATTGCTATAGATCTTTCAAATTTATATGAGTAGCCAGACACAAAAACAGAGAAATATTACTGACAAACGTGAATTTTCTTCAGAGAAGGCAATGTAGGAGCATATCAGAGATGACAATTATTCACCAGATTTGAAAGAACCATTTTTCTATATATGATTACTGTACATTAATTTTTTATATTGCAAGTGTCTTTTATTCAAATCCTGCCTGTGGTTTTAAATACTATCTGTTTATCACAAGCACATCATTTTATCAAAAGCATTTCATTTTTGGTGGCAATACTGCCTTTGATTGCATACAGACCCAATGAAAGATAATTTTTTGTAATTGATGCTGGATGTTATATGCAAATTATTTAGCCATTACAATTCAAAATTTAAATAATTTACATAATCCTGAAACCGAGTATACCTGATGGGGTGGCACACTTACACTATTGAAACCAGTAGAGAGAATGTAATCCCTGTTCCCTAGCCAGCATACTCGGGAGTCTCGAATGTTGTCATGACCATTTGTTTCCTGATTAGTCAAAGAAGATAGAGGAAATATATACCATATGACACAAGGTTTTAACAATAATATGAGAAACACAATGATGACTAAAGGGTATGAGTGAGGGAAATTAATGGTTTTAAAACTATCATGCTTTTATGCCCTTCTGTTTTGTATTGAGCAAAAGACCAGACAGAAGTTCTCACAATATCATGAGGAACACAAAGATAACAAAAGGACAAAAGTGAAAGAAATTAATGTTATGATGATTGATGGTACTGATTTGGAGTTTGGTACATTAAGCACTCTCAAAACTAAACCTGCCTTTATAAGGCTTCTCTAACAATGGCCATCGAAGATTCATGTATATCTACATGTAACTTTAAATCACACTCGTGCTTCACTGAGGAAATGAGCATGTACTCTGCAAGGCGGCAAATACATTTGGCGTGTTGCAGGTCTGAATTCAATTCTATCAATCCTAGTTTTCTGTTCGTACAAAAATGCTCATTTCATTCAGAGACTAAAAGCATACTGATGAGTTTTATTTGGATCAATGACAGCAACAACAACAACAACAAAGGGAAATTATGCGATGAATAATTGATGAAATCCTGAATTATGTTGATGGGCTGAGCAGGAGTGAAGCCAAGAGAGTCAGAAAAGAGAAGATGTTTTAAACTTACAAAAATGCACCATTTTTCTACTAGCCCCTTTTTTCCCTTTCTCCCTCTCTCTCTCTCTCTTTCATTTTTAGGACTGCCAAACTGGGAAGGGGGTGACTTGGATATGTTCCCATCATGATTTAAGTTGTCTGCTGAGAGCCAGAAGCACTTAAAAGTAGCTACGTTCATACGGGGCTTGTGGTTTTGAAACTTTATGTTAGCAACACTTTAAGTTAACGAAACAACGAGTCACAAACAACGACGAGGGTTCACACTGGCCTGAAACGACACTCATTGTTCTGAGATTAGAAGTCGAGCGATCATAGTTTAACATGAACAGAGAGGTCATCGTTAACAACGAGTTTGCTAAACTTAAAGTTTATTCCGTCCACAACTACGAGGGAGGACCCCCCCCCCCCCCCCCACTACACGCTCACTTGTGGTTCTGGAACTACAAGTAAACTTAAAGTTTCGAAACTACGAGTCTGTTCATACTGTCTGAAACTACAAGATGACTTTAAGTTTTGAAACTACAAGCTCCCTTTGTGTGAACCTGACTATAGAGTTAACGTCCTTCGGGTTATCAGGAGACAAGGTGTAGACTTACCGAGGTGACACTGTTAGCTCTTGGATCCACTATCCTAATCTTCTTATCTTTGGAGGTGGTTGCCAGGAGGGTTCCATCTAGCTTCCAGCTGATGCCTTGAAGCTGGTCCTCAGCTATCTCAACAGCTGAAAACAACAAAAAACAGTGTTAACCCAATGACTACTGAGTTCTCTCATTCCCATAGGCTTAATACATGGACCACCCAGTTCCCGTAGGCAAAGGGTTGAACAGCATGATTCAAGTTAGTCATAAGCTCTCTTAAAGGAAAATAGTTATTGATTTAACACTAATGTACATGTACATGTAAATCTATTGATTAAGTTTGGACACAAAGACATATTTCAAACAAAAAACTCATCTGTTTAATCAATTATTATTTATGTAAGGAATGAATTCTGAAGAAAAAAAACAGTGATAGTCAATAGAATATAACTGAGGTGTGTATCTAAGTGAAGTTTTCTTTCAAGAAAGTACATCCACATGAGTTTGCCAAATATACAGAGAAAACAGGAGCAACTTCTTGAAACACACTGATCATAAAAAAATATATATTACTTGAAACTTCTGATGGCATGTTCAATCATAGATTTCAAATGAAAGATGAGACAAATTTAACAATTTTCATTATTCATTGTTACTTGAAATTGTTAAACAAAACTATTCACTTTATTCATTCTATTCTCAAATAATTCAAATCAAAACAATAATGCAGTACAAAAATGAAAGCATCAGTTATAGTTATAAATATAAAACCAGTTTCCGCTCCAAAGTGAAATCATTAGTAATAACTGATGCTTCTAAATTGGCAGCAGAAAACTGGCCCCTTGCAGCCCTTGGGATTAGACAGTAGATAATGCAATGCTGAATCATTATAACATATAAAATGCTCATCATATTATTCATGTTTTAGTTTTTAATCAAAACTTTGATGTATTTGAAGGTATGTACACTTGCACCAATTGTTTAAGTTTTAATAACAACTATGGACACACATGTCCATTGTAGGTATTTCATGAATTCCCCCCCCCCTAAAAACCCCAAACAAAAAAAAAACCAACACATTAACAAACAAACAAGAGAGAGAGAGAGAGAGAGAGAGAGAGAGAGAGAGAGAGAGAGAGAGAGAAAGAGAGAGAGAGAGAAGAATAAACAAAAGAATGACTGAAATAGATTGTATCAACCAGGAGGGTACTGATATGTTGAAACAGCATGATCAAGCTGGTATGCTGTTTGATGATTTACAACAGATATTCAATATTTTGTATTTTCATTTCCTTTCATATCTAAGTTTCTGTTACTAATTCAATAACTGACACAGACAAATGCTCAAGTATCACATCATCAGACAACAGGTGTGAGAAACAAATTTAAACAATAAAGTGACCAATCATCAATAAGAACAGGTGCTATTACATCATCTGAAATATAGTTATCATATCCCCTTTTGGAGATAATTTTGGCATAAATTTTGTCAAACTTAAATCATCTGTCTAACTAGTTTGGCATGAAAGACACACGACAGATCATAATATGCCTCACAAAAATACAAAAGTACAAGAGAACTTCAAAAGAAATCAATGATATATGAGAAAAAAGACTAAATTATACATGTACACTGTGATATCAATTACCAACATGTGTGTAGGGGATATGATAACTATATTTAAGATGTGTACATATATGGTACATGTATGATGGACTATATGAGTCGGTCATGTACATGTACATGATGAGTCATATGCTATTTATAGAACAGACTGTTGGCTACGGGACAACAAAAGGCTGGGTATCACTGCAATCCAATTCCAATAATATGAGGCACATTTCCACATGTGATTTACAATGATGAAATTCATACAAGCAATGTGTACAATGTGTTTCTGAAAGAAAGGGGTTGGGAGTTCAGTATGGTATTATGTTGATTGATATTATATGCTGATAATGTACTCATCCTAAGTATGTTTCAAGAAGACGGCTGATTAATTACATCAATTAAACATGAGCAATACTACAACAGCACAAAGCATATACAGTAGACAATTTATCCTTGGTTTATGGGGTCTTTTAAATGACTCATTACTTGTTCTTGAAGTGATAATTAATTGATAAATTCTGCATATCCGAAGAGCCAATTTGATTATCAGTGCATGTAGTAACTAGGTATCTCATCTTCATGTCTAAATGGATGCACCTTGTAAAGTATGTTTAGTATATATATATTTAATGTAAGGTTATGAAGTACAAGATAAGTACATGAATATATTAAAGGCTTTGTAGATGTCTTTCAAAAATTGATATTTTCTTTATATTTCACCCCCCCCCCCTCTCTCTCTCTCTCTTATTCACTGTATCCCTTTCACATCTTCTCCTTTCTCTAACAGTAATTCATTGTAAGGTGAAGAGTTAATTTCATATTCAATTCACATACTTTGCCTTATTTGGACTATATTGAATAATATTTTTTGAAGTTCCATTCCTATTCATATGAAATCATGCTGCATTACATACAATTTGGTAAATTCAAAGACTTGTATTCAATGAAATGAAAAGAAAAAAATCAAAAGACTTTGAATCCATTTCTTACCTAATGCTTCCTGTTCCTGAGTCAGATCATAGATTTTCACTGTGGTATGAACCGAGGCAGTCAGCAGATCACTGGCTGTAGGGTGGAACAGCACATTCTCTACTCTCCTCTCACCAGCTTGGAATGAACACACAGGGCCTGATACACCATCTGCAAACCCTCCCTCTGGAAGATCCCATATTTTGATCTGTATACATGCATGAAGGAAGTATGGAGCAAAAAGTTACTATCATTTTCCTCTGTGAAATCTAAGGGGAAAAAAAGATTTCCTTGTAGGAATAGGAAATGATGAGAACTAAATCAACCTACAGTTGGTTCACTATACATATAAGGGGCACTGCTTCATAAAAGTACATTGCACATATTTACTTGATCTATGATACTCTGTTTCCTTTTAAAAACATCTGCAAGCCATCAAGCATTGATACCAAAATTACTATCTAAACTGTATATACAGTCTTTCCTTTTTAGACGCACACATATAAAAGTATAGTATTGGTTTCAGAATAATTTTCCATCAATCTATCTACAGGAGTAATCAGAGAAATCAAGACTTCACTTTTGACAGAGTGAGAAGTGAAAAAAAGATCTCTCTAGATACTGTCCATACCACAAGCCCTAGATTGAGTACTCAGCTTCAAACTAAGTAATATTTTATGAAAGTTTAATACTGATAATCATAACATGAAATCATTTATTTCACAATCTATCGAGTTTTAAACAATTTAAAAATGCAATAGTATATAATCCAGGCAGTAGCCCAGTTTCCATGAGAAGATGCTAAAGCTTTCAGGAAGTTTTAGGTACTCATTTACATGTGCCTAACCTGGGTCAAGAGTGTCATATGTAGATTAATGTCTGGCCAAAAGACTTCAGTGCCACTGCGGGGATTTGCACCCAGTAACATTAGATCAACAGTCCAGTGGTCAGATAATTACGTTTTGAGTGGAATAGATGTACAATCATACTTTATTTATTAACAAAAAAAAAAAGGATTGTTGATATGTCAAACTTTCTAGAATAATAATGAAAATCTTAGAGTCTGAAAATAATTTGTACACTTACCGTTTTATCTTGTGAGCATGTTGCTAGGAGATAATCATTGAAGGGAGAGAAGTCTAGATCAGTGACGAGGGAAGGATGGGCGTGGTGCAAGTACAACGTCTGGGATTGACGACCAACAGAATTCACATCCAACAGTCCTATACTACCTCCACCTACATGTATAATGACAGGATGATGAAAATAAATGAAAGTTCAACTACATGCATAGACATTGCTCAGTATTGCAGCAAATTCTATTACCGGTACTTGCATGCTAATTACTGCGTATTGTTCATTTATGTCCTTTTGCTCTTGCCCTCCCATACCTGTTCATCTATCTCTCGAATCATCTAAACCTCCTTTCTCTCTCTCTCTCTCTCACTCTCTCTCTCACTCTCTCTCTAACTCCATTGGTGTGTCTTACCTCTTTTTCTCCCTTTTTCTCTCTCATCCTCTAGCTCTATTTGCATGGTGACTTCACAAAGTAAACACCAAGTGTTGACTTTAATGTCTACTAGTACAACATACAGAAAGTTTCTTTCACAAAGGTACATGTAAAAGATATAAGAAAAACAAAACACAAGAAGGGACAATGTCACATCTTTCATCACTTCAGTTCAAGAAAATCTTGTGCAAATTACACTGTACTGTCTATAATACGATTAAGTCTCAAAAGTAGTACGCAATCGCTTTACATACTCTTGTCATGGTTATTTGATTCATTTAAAAAGCATGCCTGGCAGTAATAAATTCAACATTGCAGATTTCCTGGCTCATACATGTGTTGTAGATCTGGGCCCGTATTCAATTCAATACTTAAGAATAAAATATGAGTAGTTTACTTAGTTTTCGGCTGAGATAAAATACTTGAGCAATTTTGGTATTCAGTTGAATCTTTTGGCTAAGTATTTTACCCTAAGTCTAAGACAGCTTCCTAGCAGACTTAAGCCAATTACTTGATTGGCAGGTACATGGATTCCATGTATATGCGGAGCAGTATAAGCTGCGCACAAGCAAACAATGTAAAGTGCACATCTACCGTGACGCATTTGTTGCGAATGATTTTGGACAGGATATGTGACGTCACAATGGATATCAGTAAGTATTTTGCCTTAAAGTCGGCTTGCTAAAGTAAAGTGCTTAAATTTGATCTGAATACAAGTTAAGCCAGTTTATTTAGCCAAACCAAATGCTAACTTAATGCGTGTTTTGATTTGAATACTGCCCCTGCATTTTACCCTGTACATTTTGTCCCAGGGTACAACAATTGTGCGATACATCAACATCATTGTAAATGATACATCAAAACAGCAGAGCAAATTTCACTTTCCTAATTGAGTTTCAGTGCTTATGACAGCTTTTAAGGCAAGGGGGTACAAGCAAGTAAAGATCTCATTACAGATTTGATCCGGAACCATGAAGCAAAAGTGAAAATAATGCTGTTTGAAATATGATAGAAGTTTGTCTTCATGTGAACTTTTCTCCCCTGCTTTGAATTCATTAAGGCTCAATTTACATGAAAAACATACAATGAAGTCAGACATAAGAGAGCACAGTGTCTAGTGATTCAGAAATACAATGTGCATGACTATATGAAATTCACTTACAATGTATATACATATATATTCTTTCACTTTTTTAAATACTTTTTCTTTTAAGAGCAAACCTACTTGACAGAGTATCCCAAGCAAAATCAAATTTGCACATCAAATTCCAATGTAAAATATTCAGTTTATTTTCAACGGAATATTCTATAGAATCCATTATGAGAAAACATTTCCTTAAAGGGCAATCAAACCTTGGTAATAATACGATTTGTGTAAAAGCAGGAAAATAAGATAAACAGGAAGGTAAAGTTTGAAAGAAATTGTCAAGGAATAAGAAAGTTATGGATGTTTGAAAAATGAGATTACTACATCTAGATTAATCTTAAATTGGCAATTTGGTGAGTCGACTGTGACATACTTGTGGACAACTCTCCCATTTGTCGTACACAAAAATATCGTCTTTACCCTCGGAGCAGTACTCAAAATATATTGGAGATAGCATATTGTTATAGGTCCTTATGAAAGAAAAACATCCTACTGAGTAATCAATTTTGAAAAAAATGACAATTTAGTCATTTTTTGTGTTGGAGCGAATGGGGTACTAGTAGTTGTCCGTAACTATATCACAGTGACATTTCCTATTCAGCCAATTTGAAATTCCCATAGAGTGATTACAACTTTCAAAAATTCATAACTTTCTTATTGCTTGTCCGATTTCGTTCAAACTTTCACCAACATGCTTCTCTGATTTTTCCTCTTTCTTTCATAGCAACCTGCCATTAAGGTTGGATTTCCCTTTAAGCACTGCTGGACTCACAGTATGTTCAACAAATACATATTACATTTGAATTTAATTCATGAGATAAGAATTGTTTGACTGTGAAATAAAAAATGAGTGAAGTTGAGCAAAATTATGTGCGATGACTTTGTAATATAATCATGCAAGTTTCAATAACAAACCCTGCTTTGAAGATAATGTTAAAGGGTAAGAAATCATGACAGTGTACAAATGCCCCAACATATCATTATTTGTTTCATTATAAAAATGGTGACAAGAATCCAGTCTTTTTATCAATCACCCTCTACAAAAATTCCATAGATCCAGAGTTGACACACAAAGTTACATGTAGCTCTACACCATAAAACAGTAATTAGAAAATGCTAATGACCAATCATTAGCACTTTCTAATGATCGGTAATGCTTCAGGAAATATAAATGCCAGTCACATGTCCGCTCTCTACCACTGGTGTGATTAGGATCTAAGTCGTCATTTTGAAAAAGTGGATGATTGTAGATTATTGATAAATGGATGATAATGCCACCATTTGTAAGACCTCAACTAGACACGTAGAAACAAATGACCAGTGAATATTCTCCAATGAGTTAGTATATTTTCCTATGAGTTTGTAAGACTTACCAGGTGGATCAGCATTGTATGCCATATAAGCCCCACTGGCTTTGATATGATTCCCACATGATGAGGGAGATCCTGTACGAACATCAGTTATCCAGGTCTTGGAGATGAGAGAAAGAGAGACAAAGGAGAAGAGGAGAAGAGAGAGAGAGAGAGAGAGAGAAAGGGAGAGGTGGGGGAAAGAGGGGGGGGGGGGAATAGAGGGAGAGAGTTGAAGACAGGAGGAATGATAGGGTAGAGAGGGAGAGAGAGAGAGAGAAAGAAATGAAGGGAAAATGAGAGAAAAAGAAAGAGATAGAGAAAAGGGAACATAGAAAACAGAGAAGAGAGAGAAGAAAAGAGAAAGAGAAAAACAGACAGACAGACAGAAAAAAATACCGGTAGTCAGAAACCAGTCAATATTTCTATATTTAAACAAATACAAATGTACTGGTAAACTCATTAGTACTATTCATACATTGTAAAAACCAGGAAATATGTTATTAGACTGATAAAATACAATAACAATGGTACATACACAAACATTATAACTTGTAACTGATTCTTGCAGTTCCATCTTTATTAGAGCAAAACTACTCAGATACAAAAAAACAAAACAAAAACAAAAACAAAACAAACAAACAAACAAACAAGCAAACAATTATTGAAGTAAAATCTTACCTCTCTCTTTGGATTTACACAAAAAGCATTCTTGAACTTAGAAACCTTGAACCTGTTCATCTTGAAGTTGGAATTCAGTAACAGAGCTGGTATCAAATCTGAAACAGGATAAACATAAAATGTACTGGTATTATGTGATACTGATTGGAATGGTTAGTCAGAGAGAAGGCAAAGAAAATAAATGTATCATATTACATCCATGGATCCACAGACATGCTTCAGAGAAACCATAATCATCGAGATCAATAATTTCAGTTTCTGTATTCCCTTCAAGTGTAACATCTTTGAACCCCTATCAAATACCCAATTTTATGCACATATTTCTTTAAGCCTGAATTACCCCATTCAACTCACCCACTCACATATCACTTACCTCAGAGCTGTAAGACCCCACCCCCTTCTGCAAATTAGTTTTCTAATGTTCTTAACTTCTTCAGTCCCTTCAATTTTAAGATCAACGATAGATGAACTACAATGTATCATATAACATATGAGCTTGAATTCTTTGTTTCAATACAAATCTTGTCAGAAAAGTATCTTTGATTGGAAGAAACTTTTACAATGCATCAACTGGTACTGGTCAAACACATTGTACAACAACTTCATACTTTTCGGAAACTGACCAAAAAACTAGCAAAATTTGCTAATCTTTTGTCAATATATCTTCATAATTTCTCACCCAATTCAAAAGAAATTATAGTCCCTTAGTAATATAAGCTTCCTCTATCCAATGGTGCTATCAGATTTTTGAAATCTTTTCTAGTTTTTGAGATATTGCGATATGCGCCAAATTAGGTCATGCACAAAATATGGTCACCACCATACATGAAATGACGCAAGTTTTACATACATATTAGACCTACAATGTAGATAGCAGCCACATGCTTGGTGCTGTAACAAGTTTGAATTTTAGTAACTTGTAAGTGATTCTCCAATAATTTGCCAATAATTTGCCACCCAAAATTGTAACAAAGTAACAGATCAAGAACCGCAAATGATGTCACTTTTTGTGAAGTTACAACAATTTTGTGCTTTATAACATGTTTAATAATGCTGCCTCATTTATGGAAAAGAGAAGGAACAGAAAATGCATGTTCACCTCGATTACAGATGTTTGTGGTAACAGATAAAGGAATATCATAATTTCTGACAGGTGGAGACTATATGGAGTGGATGTTAAAATTTACACTTCAGGGGGTCGTTCATAATGACAAGATCAGCGACATCTCAAAACTGTCGCTCAACTTGCCCGCTAAGTGTTTCACAAAGCTGTCTTTGCCAAGACCAGCAACAAACTCACTGACAAGTGACTTGTCACTACTTCAAACCTGTCATATCTTTGTAGAATGCCATCACAAGTCAGCTTTTAATTAGTCTATCGGTAGCGAAAAAATGAAAACTGTAAATTTATAGCAAAATTTACTTCCTGATCTCCAAGCACTTTCCTTTATTGAATAGAATCATCGATGCTAATATCAAAATATTTTACAAGTACACAATGTATGTTCTTATGGCATTTTGACTTCCTAAAAAGTAAATGAGATAATTATTTTTTGTACCCACATCCGTCTACCATAAACACAGCTATGAAAATGAAACAGTCTTTATTTACAGACCCATAGGAACGACGACAATTTATCATGTATTTTCTGTATAGTTTTTTTCTTTTTTCAAAATTGAAGCTAAGCATTACTAAAAATAATATCACATGAATTTTTCATGAATAAACATTAAAAATAAATTGATCATGAAATATCTTAATTTCATTATTTCACTTAACATATAAGCAAAATTGGGGTCTTCTTTCGACAATTTTGTCAATTGTGGTAGATATAGTCTATCCCCTTACTCACAAATCTAGATTCGCACATCGCAAAAGCAACCTCAAGTTTTCTCAATTTTAAAAATTGTAAGATGCCATAAATAAGCAACAAATTTTTTCATGTAAATGGGATATTTGAATTATTGTATCATTCATGTATCTTAATTTGTGCTCCTGTTTTCTTCACTTTCGAACAGTTTCAGTTTGGGAAAAAAATTGAACCATAAATTTGCTCTGATTGGGTAACTCACAATAAATCAGATGGAATTTTAGACGATGAGTGTATCGATATCACTGAGTTGTCGTTAATCATGTGTTTGTGAAACGGTTTGTCAGGTCCATGACATTTACGTAGATCGCGGACAAGAGTTATGACTGTCAGTGTCATGGAGTTGATTGGATAAAACGACCATCAGGGGCCTGTTTCTCGAAACCGTCGTATGTCTTCTTGACTAAGTCAGCGTTAGTTCGCTAGTTGTCCCTACGTGTTTCACGAAGCCGTCTTAGCTAAGATCAACGACAACTAGCGAGACAAGGACTTATGACGCCTCCAACCCTGTCATATCTTTTTTAGTCGATGTACAGCACCATTACATGTTATTTATTGGGTAGATTATGGTCGGCAAAAAGGGACACTACAGACTTTTATGCAACTCTTTCTACGCATTCACTTTATCTGGAATTTATCCAATATCCATGTTTATATTATGACAATTACATGAAAATACAGTGTTTCTATTCAAGGCTTGTCTCCACTTAACTCTAGTGAATCAACACTCTTTCCACATTCTAATGGATAAAAATACAAAAAACAAAACAGTCTGACTGAGGTCATGTCAATACGAAAGGGACTTTTTTTTTTTCAAATGAAAAAGAAACCGCCCCTCCCCCCAAAAAAACCAAACAATATAGACTGATAGGAGATAGGCCTGTATCAAAATGTGGTGAGATTTTAAAAAAAAGTTAAACCAAAACTTGTCAAATTAATCCCATCATTGGAAACTGGAAAAAACTAAACTACTGACAAATAAACATTGGGCAAGAAAAGAAATACACAAGCCTTACGGATAAGCAATGCTAAGTATTATAATCTAGAAAAATATAAAGTAATAACTGTTGCTAGGTATGTTTTATATCAAAATGAATTTAGTAAGTCTCTTAACTTCTGATGGCAAAGCTATTTTATGATATGGGTCCTTCATATCTGATCGATTAGCATGAAAAATGACGTGCTATCATAATAAACTTGAAATCACATGTTATTTCTTATATAATAATGACAAGAGTGCTTTTTGGGTGAAAGTAAATGATTTGGCGATCTTCGTAAATGATTTCTATAAAGATTACTTTGGTAAACTAAAATCCGACGAGGAAACCGTAATATGACACCGTAGGCCAGCCATAGTCAATGGCATGTTCTCTGGTTTTCAGACCTATATCAGTGTAAACATTAATTGTATCAACCTGTATGCACCTGTATTCACCTATCTTGATCTTGTCAGGCTCCTTGTAAGACGATTGTCTTGTAATGCCCTCCCACTTTCAATCAACGATATTTAAAATGAAAACTTTGAAATATACGTGTTTAAACTTATATATTTTTTTAAATTTCCATATCATAATCAAGCCCCAAAATATTGTGTAAAACATTCAAAGCATATTATTACTACAATGAAAATAATATGGGTTTATTTTGATAAACTATCAAATGACAACATCCAGGGGCCGGGTACCTATCCAACGTAAAAACTGACTCACTGATCATGAAATCACAAATTCATATTTTTCATTTTACATGTGAATCCATCATGTAATTTACATAATTTAAAAATTGTTTGGCATCTATTATACCTTTCTTCTATTTTCTATTTTCTTTTATGTTTTATTTCCTAATTCATTCAAATATTTGCAGCTGAGTTAAATCTAGCTTTTAAAAAATATAGTGTAATTGCAACCAAGGCTAAGTGTCGGCCCTTATTCTTGCCAACAGTATCGATATCACGAGATGTCTAGCTAGTAAGCTCTTCGTGAAACAGTTTACGAAGATCATAGACATCTCCGTAGTTGGCGGATAAAGTTCCGACTGTCCTGTCCTCGGTTTCGAGACACAGGGGGTCGTTTCATCAAACCGTCATAACGACAAGATCAGCGACATCTCGACGCTGTCGCTCAACTTGTCCGCTAACCGTTTCACAAAGCCGTATTTGCGAAGATCAGCGACAACTTCCCTGACAAGTGACTTGTCGGTACTCCAAACCTGTCATATCTTTTTAGAACGCCATCACAAGCCAGCTTTTAGTTAGTGTATGGGCTGCGAAAAAATGAAAAATGTAAGTTAAGAGAAAATTATTTCCTGATCTCCAAGCACATTTCTTTATCATTCTTTTTATCAAATAGTTTTACTAATGTTTTTATTATAATATTTTACAGACGGACAATATGTTTTTATGACTTCTTGACCCCCAACACGTATGTGAGATTAATATTAAAAATACCCACATCGGTGTACCATAGAAAAAGCGTCTAAAACGGGACAGTCTGTATATACAGACCAACTTAAACGACGACAATTTATCATGTATGTATTTTACCTTTATTTTTCCTTTTTCACGCAATACTTTGATATAAACAATATTAAATGTATTTTTTATAACTGAATATTAAGAATTGGGTCATAAAATATCTTTATTTAATCATTTTCTCTAAAGTGTACACGATTTGGGTCTTCTTTCCATAATTAGTCAATTACGGTATCCTCTTATTTACAAATCTAGATTCGTACATCGCAAATGCATCCTCAAGTTTTCTCAATTTTATAAATTCTAAGATGCCATAAGTAACACATCTTTTCATGTAAACGGGATGTTTGTATCACCAGTATTAATTTTCGCTGCCTTTTTTGACATTTTGGAACAATTTGGAGAAAACTGAGCCTCAAAGTCTGTTTGGGTAATTGACGATAAATCCAATGGACTGAGATATAGACTATGTTTTTTAGCCGATGAGTATCGATATCATTGAGTTGTCGTTTATCATGTCTTCGTGAAACAGTTTGTCAAGTCCATGACATTTCCGTAGATCGCCGACAAAGTTATGACTGTCATGGAGTTGATTTGATGAAACGACCCCCAGGTCCCTGCTCTACGTACTCGGCTTGCTCTGCTCAGCCAACCCCGCCCCCATGGCCTAGCCCAGCCTGGCCGCCTGTACCACGTACGGCTACCCTCCGCCTGAACAGAGGGGCGGTGTCCGCACAATAATTCGCGTTAGCCCTGAATCTTTAATTCCGGTCTCAGACTAAGCTAAAAGGAAGAACATATATCTACTTACGTATAAAACACTTAATGTATCAAATCAACACATGGAAAAATGAAGACTAACTTACCTAATGTCCACGGAATATAGACGTTTCACTGCCCAGAAAATTAATTTGACTCGCCAGCGCAGCAGGGAATCCGGAAATCAGTGATTAGCGCTGGAACAATGTTTGTGTGTCTTTTGGGGATGCTCAGTTAGCCTTTCTCAAGGAGCTTATATTTGAATGTAATCAAAGATTATGACAAATACCATACTAGAGAGGTCCATGCAAATTTTTGGCGCATGAACAAATCTTATATCACCAGGCCTCATTGAATTCTGGCATATTAGGCACCCAAGCCAAGGCACCAAGGCACAGAGCTAGAGGCACCTGATTTTTTTTTCTTCCAAGTTTGCTTTACAGAGAAATTAGACTAAATTTAATCTATTAAGGCATCTGAAAATGTGTGTTTCAAATACACATTAGAGATATTATATAGACTTGTTCCTTCTCCTCCCCCACTCCAAAAATAGAATCCTGGGTCCACCAATCATAGGTGTATGGAGGGGGGGGGGGGTGGGTGATAGGGCTTGAATATTAATTATCCTCCAGTTTATGTAGAAAGGTGCACAAATATTCATTTACCTAGTGTGTGTTTGACGAAATGTTATTTTTACCATAACAAAATTTCTTTTTGTTTTTGTTGCTCGCTTCACTTGCTCACGAAGTTTAGAAACAGGAAGTATTTGGGCAAGAGGCATGCACCGGGGCATGCATGATCAGTGTCTTAACGCCTATGCCGTCAATGTATTACAGGCCTGTTACAGTAACTAGAATTTTCCTAGGGGAGGGGTTGCAGACATTATGAGGGAGCGAAGCGCCCGAGCCTGAGGGGGAAGGGTCTGAGTGAGGGGGGGGGGTGTCCCCCTCCCAGCTATAGGTAGGGGAAATTTTGGTGTTTTTCTATCTGAAAAGATCAAGTTCAATAGTTTCTACAATTTTGAAGACCAAAAATATTTGGCTAAGCTCCCTCAAAAGGCAAAACTTTTCTAACATGCAGTGCATGTCTGCCCATCATAAAATTATTGTGTTATTTGCAGACAGAAAATTTGCATTGGGATTGACATATAGGGAGATCACTTAATTTTCCGGCACTATAAAGGGGACCAGTATTTTGCGCAAGAGTTGGATTCTGGAAAGGGGCAATGTCATCACATTTCATTGGTAGTAAATTCCTTTTAAAAATTCTGGTCTGAGTGAGGGGGGGGGGGGTGTCCCCCTCCCAGCTATAGGTAGGGGAAATTTTGGTGTTTTTCTATCTGAAAATCAAGTTCAATAGTTTCTACAATTTTGAAGACCAAAAATATTTGGCTAAGCTCCCTCAAAAGGCAAAACTTTTCTAACATGCAGTGCATGTCTGCCCATCATAAAATTATTGTGTTATTTGCAGACAGAAAATTTGCATTGGGATTGGCATATATTATAGGGAGATCACTTAATTTTCCGGCACTATAAAGGGGACCAGTATTTTGCGCAAGAGTTGGATTCTGGAAAGGGGCAATGTCATCACATTTCATTGGTAGTAAATTCCTTTTAAAAATTCTCCGACAAGACATGAATTAAAATTAAGCAAAAAAATATTTTTAAAAACAGGTTTATATTGTTGATCAAAAATATGAAAGAGGGGACACATATTTTGGGTTGTATACAGTACTTAAAGTATTGGGTTTGTAAAGATTAGAGAAGGTTTGGTACAACCGGCCGCCCCCCCCCCCCCCCCAACCACCTCCGCGGATTCGTAATTAACACGGACCCCAAATTAAATGTCTGCTGTCATGCTGGGTACAAGACTAGTGTGATCACCTGATAAATGCAGCGAAATGGCCCTACCTTCTGTTGTTAATTCTGGGGGTTTTGCGGGTGATAGAACCCTTTTTGTTGGTGCCAAGGTGCCACAGGAGATAAAATCTATGGTGAAATCACTAAAGAGTACAGATAAATCCACATTTAGGGAGCTTCTGAAAGGTAATATTCGTACATTCCAGATAGTAGACCCACGTGTGCTATTTTGTGCTGGGCTGTGACTAAGAGTGACTTGTGATTTTGTGTGTATCAGCAAGCCTTTTTCCAGTCTAGAAAATTCATACATGAGAGGAAAATAATCATTTAATATTTCATTTTCAATTCTAAATTCCCAAATTTGTGGCACAGTAAGAGTTGAAGAGTCTCTGAAGCAGGTAATCTAGCCAATTTAAGAAAATTAAATCTTGTAATACAGTGCTTAGTAGGGCTGGGACTAAAAACCGGGTACCCGAGTCCCGCCCGAGAGCCTCGGGACCCGGGTCAAAATATTAGATAACCGATACCCGAAAATGAGTATTTAATTATCACCTATGTATGTACACGACAAGGCGGTAGATGAACGTCGAACAGCCATTTACTATTTATGCACTTGTCAATTGTAGTCCCGACCCCTGGGTACCCGGGGATGGCCGGGACTTGCAACCAAGCTGGCCGGGGATTTCAGCATTTTTCTCGCCCGGGTGGGTCGGGAATAGACCGGGGTTTGTCGGGGGAAATTCACTTATTTTGCCCAGGTGGGTCGGGAATATACCGGGGTGTTGTCGGGGGAATTCATTTATTTTGTCCGGGTGGGTCGGGAATATACCGGGGCTTGTCGGAGGAAATTCACTTATTTTGCCCGGGTGGGTGGGGAATATACCGTAGTTTGTTGGGGGAAATTCACCTATTTGGCCCGGGTGGGCCGAGAATATACCGGGGCTTGTCGGGGGAAATTCACTCTAGCTAAATGGCAGGGATTTGGGGCGGGAAGTTTGGCCGGGATTGAGCCGGATTTTGCTTGGGAGCTGACCGTGACTTGCCGTAGCATTTCCAGTACTGTGACAGTGTGACCATATTTCGCGTGACTATAGTTGGCGCACAGGGCAGTATCTCAAAAATAATAATTAAAAAAAATAAAAATCGAAAATCTGATAGCGGCACTTGATAGAGGAACCTAAATTTACTTAGAAATGAAATTTTCTTTTAATTTGGGTGAGCAATAATGAAGATATTGACAAAAAATCGGCAAATTTTGCTACCGTTTAGGCCTACGTTTGTTTCCGAAATGAAGCTACCGACAGGGGTCTTGAAATCTTCATTTTGAGAGATGTCATCAAACTTGTGAATAGTAAAACGGGATACCACATGACTGTATAATAATTTGCCTTGCAAATGATGCAATTAACTTACCTTTCATGGATTGTTACATTGGATTAATTAGATGCAAACTTCAGTTCCATATAACCATGCGCGTTGCGATCCGACATCGAATTTTGAGATCACGATACATGTATATAGGCTATCTTCAAAATGTTCTTTGTCGGTCAATTCTTTCTCGGACACATTTGAATAAATAACGTTTTGAATAAGTTCTGTAGAATATGAGAAATTGTGCATCGAAATTTCTAATTTCCTGGCAATGATATTTTTAAAATGTGCCGCGAAATATGGCCATCCCATCATAACTGAAACAATGAGCCCGGGTCAACGGTAGCTACCACCCCGGCTACCACAGATTAATTATGGTATGATATAAACAACCATTTTAAAAGTTTTCAGATGCAAAAATCGTATTTCTGATATACAATTTTGCTCTGACTATTGTGTCATGGTGTTCCACGTCTCAAGTTCTCAACAGAATTTATAAAACAAAATATTGAAAATTCTGTCCAGTGAAAGTCTAGACGCAACATGTAAAACTCACCTTGGATTACTTTGGACAGAGTCATGTTTGATGGATCTGATCTGTGGAATAATTTGTTCTGTTGTTGTTTTTTGTTTGTTTTTTTACCAGCTGTTTTCATTAATTTTTCCTTTCCTTTTCTGTGATTCTCTTATGGACACGGGAGTCCCCCCCCCCCCCCCCCATTTCAAACACTATTTGATAAGTGTATTTTTTTTTTTAAAATCGTATTTTGTCCATATGTTTTTTATACCATTTGTTTATTTTGATTTTAATATTTCCCAATGCCCTGTGGATTGGGAGAACAGCATATTATTGGACGGGCTACCCTGGCTAAATATTGATATAAAAAATGAATACATTTATGAACGATAAACGAATACATTTATGAACGATAAACGATGAACGCTGTGCCTCTGGCCAGGAGTAGAGGGAGCAGAGGCACATCTTTCATGTGCGTGTGTCTCAGAAACGGATTTTATTTAATCACTTCAGGAAATTTGCATCAGTTTGCCTGGCCGGGAAGGGGGGGGGGTTAATTGGCTGGCCCAAACTCTCGGCTTCAGCAGTACACCCCCGCCGGAACCAAATCTGAGTACTCCCCCTCCTGGCTGTTTTTGACAGTTACAATTTACGGAAAATAACAATATGATTGGGTGACTATATTTCGTTTCGCGCACATTTTAAAAATTGATAGGAAAGTGACATTCGATAAGCAATTTCTTATATTCTACAGTCATTTATTCAAAACAATATATACCAAATAGAAAGCGAAATTTTAGTCTTCAAATAAAAGTCCAAGAAGGAAACTGATTGACAAAGAATTTTAGAGATATCGCGATCTCAAGATTTGATGTTGGATCGCGCATGGAACTGAAAAAGGGTCATGTAAACAAGGATACCTAATTTCACGCACGTGAGATTGAATCTAATTAATCCAACATAACAATCCTCCAAATGCAAGTTAATTGCATCATTTGCAAGGCAAATTATCATGCAATAATATGGCAGGCCTACTGTACATGACGTTAGACCCTTGTCCGTAGCTTCATATTTTTCGGAAACCGTTCGCAAAAAGTAGGAAAATTTACCGATTTATCGTATTTTCTTGTTTTATACTCACCCATTTTGAAAGAAAATATCGTATCTGATTATTTTAGGTTCCTCTATCCATTGGTGCTATTGGATTTTCGAAATATTTTCTAGTTTTAGAGATATTTGTTATTACCTTGTGCACAATATTTTGTCACACCACCATGCTATGTCTATGCCAGGAATTGCACAGCAATCTTAGTCTAAAATCGATCCGAGCTACGTGGCGGAATGACGATAAATTAAAATGCATGGTAGATAAAGTGCAGAATGCCTGATAACATTCGGTAAATGAAATATCATGATTATTGTCGGGTTCGCTTCGATACTGGCCTTTAAAAATCCAGGCACAAGTCCCGACCCTCGATAGCAGGATTGCTGGTGGTTGCAAAGCAATGCCCCGCTATCGAGGGTCGGGACTTGCCGGGGAATTTCTACGCAAATACTGCCCGGCCTGTCGGGGACTTGGCCGGGGATTTCTATGCAAATACTGCCCGGCCTGTCGGGGACTTAGCCGGGGATTTCTGCGCAAATATTGCCCGGCCTGTCGGGGACTTGGCCGGAGATTTCTACTTCAATTTTGCCCGGCCTGTCAGGGACTTGGCGGGGGATTTCCGCGCAAATATTGCCCGACCTGTCGGAGACTTGGCCGGGACTTGGCCGGGTGATGTAACATCCGAAAACTGCAACTGCGATGCAAGTCCCGGCCATCCCCGGGTACCCAGGGGTCGGGACTACAATTGACAAACTTGTGCATTACATGTAAAAAAAATCCATGTAGCGCTCTAGCGCACCATTGCAGTGATGCGCTTTTGATTCGTTCAACTCACTGTGAAACATAACCTTACACATTCGTATACACAGAGAGCAAAGCTCACTGCCGCTATTCGGAGACTGCTCATTGGTTCATTGAACCCATGACATAATTTGCATTTAGTGCCCTTCCCCCTTCTTTGCAGTGAACGATAAGTCTATGAGCGATTAACGGGCGTAAAGTTTACAAACTCATGCATATTCAACAGTCGCTCCACACTCGCACGTGGCATCTCACAACTCGGACACTATTAAACAGGTATTTTTAACATAGACGATCATGATCTGACACTGTCACAATATCCTGAAACTTTAGCAAAGAAGTTACCAATTACTGAAATCAGATTAAGAGTACATGAACGATATATCCAAAATAATATCCTTCATTGTTCATGCGAAAGTGAAAAGCAAGGCTGTGAGAAGCAAAGGATGTCTACAGTGCGCGCGATTAACATTTTCATTCATAAAATTGGGCTTGTGACGTCATTTCATGAGCGGTCCGTTAATAACAAGTCATGACAAGTCATATGCCAGCCAGCCAATGAAGGTATGCGCCTTTTTTTTTTCTTTTTTCTTTTTTCCTTTCATATACCGCGGCGGCATTGGGCGGAAAGGCGCTTTGTATAAACAGATCGAATTTCAAAAGGGAACCGCATGTGTGTGTTAAAGGATGAAGTTGCAGTCGGACAGAGAAGAAAATGTTGGCTTGATGATTTTTTTTGATGAATGATGAGTTTGATGAATGATGATATTTGATGTCTGATGAAGATAATTGTTTTGATGATGTTATTATCTTGATAATGATGATATGATGATGATGTCTTTGATGATTATGATGATCGATGATGATATCAATGGTGCTACTGGCGAAGAGAGAGGACCCGGCATGTATTGATGATTTTATGTGTACTAGTAGTGGTACGTGTGTGAATTTCAATAATTGGCGGGTTGATCACACGTTGAGAATGAAACTGTCGGTGAGACAATGACCGTGTGCGTGAGGACTCGCAATGTGTATAATTAGAGTATGAGGAGTGTAGATACTACAGAAAGCTCGCCATTTTCGCCAGGCAAATCAATACTCCGTGTGAACAGTGAAGTTTGTGTACAAAGTGAGTAAGTGACTCGATCTCTACGATCACAATGTCAAAATTCCCAAGAGCTGCCCGTACAAAATTATTAAGAATCATCATGATCATCGTCTCAAACGAGTTTTTCTTCATAAGATTTCTTTGTATTCCCCTTTCTTTTTTATAAGTACATGTACATTCATGTATTTTGGATAAACATGTGCGAGGGACTGTTGACCGCGCGTGACTACCTAAGGCGCTGGCGCGCTGGCATGATTAGACGGTAGACAATTTCTACAGATTAGATTTAGGCGGCTTATGCCTATCCTGTCTTGCGCCCACGCGATTTCCTCCGCCTGTTTTGTTGTTGTTGTTGTTGTTTTTGTTTTTGTTTTTGTTTTTTCCTCGAATGGTTTATTTCAGTTGCCAAACACAAAGGAGTTTTCCCACAGTGTTTGTAGCTTCTTAGGGGTAAATATTGGCTTGAAATTCGTATTATATCATTTTCGGGTAACCGGGAACCCGCCCGAAAAATAGTCGGGTTCCCGAATTGAAAAAATACCCGAAACTCCCACCCCTAGTGCTTAGACTAGTTAGAGCAATTGTGTTGTCTGTACTGTAGCACTTATACATGTACAAGCTTATCTGAAGATAAGTAGATAACCTTGTACTCCAGACTAGCTTTTATGGGTGAATAGGCTTCAATAGCTTTTGTGTGTATCAGCAGCCCTTTTTCCAGGGTAGATCATTCATACAGGAGAGGAAAATAATTATTTAAAATTTCCCTTTCAATTCTGAATCCCCTAATTTGCACTTATACATGTACAAGCTTATCTGAAGATTTTGTGGCACAGTAAGAGTTGAAGAGTCCATGAATCGGGTAATTAGCAAATTTAAGAAAATTGAATCTTGCTTAGGGCAAATTTGTTGTCTGTTTTTGACTGCTGCAACAGTGAATGTTGGACACAGTCCCACATAGGCAAGGGCCCATGAGTGTGTCTGTAGCTGTTTGTGACTCGGCAACTTTTGTAAACTGCTTTAAGAATAGACTAGATAAATACTGGTCTAAAAACCATGATCTTGTTTACGAGCCAGTATAGGCTGTATGAGTCATTATCTACCATGTCTACACACATTCTTGTCCTTTCCCACACATAATCAACTTGGTAATTAAGACAATGGAAAATGTATAACCACATGATACAACAAGCTACGATCGATGAACAGGCATTCGTCCTATATCATCGTGGGATTAAAGTAAAGTAAAGTAAGTAAGTGAATGTTGGACACAGTCCCACATATGCAAGGGCCTATGAGTGCGTCCCGATCCCGCGTAGCCTGGAAAGTGGAAGGCTCTTTGAAGAGTAAAAAAAAAAAAAAAAAAAGCTGACGCTACTCTTCACAGAGTCTAGTTTTTTAATCTCGCTCTGCAATAGAGCAGCCATTTTAGAGTCTGAAGAACCCCCTGAAAATCACCTTTACCATGAGCCAGCTTCTCTCATCTCCTCTTCACCATAGCTGTAGAATATTAAAGCCCCATTTTTTACCCTAGAATTAAAAAATATCGGGAAAAAAATGTGAAATATTAATTTTAATGGTTACCAGTAGGTTGAATGTTGTCCGAACAACGCCCCGACGATGAGATATTTTGATCGCTCACGGCGGCTGTGTTGAACGCACGGCACGAAGTCACAACAACTACAACTGTTTTGGGGTATGACTTATGCTATATAGAATCATCTTAATCCAGATTCTCATTGAATATTATGAGGTTAAATATCTCACCACAGAATGCACTAGATTGCACAATTCTTAACCCCAAATTTGAAAAATTTCCCTACTGTGGGAGGGGGGATACCCCCCTCCCATATCCTCCCCCGCTCGGTCGCTTCGCTCCCTCGCTTTGGTTCGCGAAAGTTTTTCAGTGTTTTTTTTTAACAGCACTTTTCATGCCTGAAACTTGGGTTGTAGATGCACTAAGGGGACCTGCATGTTATAGTACCGTCGAAGGTCACGTGATAAGGTCAAAGGTCATTTGAGGTCATATGTTAAAGTTTACCTGCAAGACTCTCTTATGACACATAACTCTGCACATGTTGCTGCAATGGCAACCAAACTTGAGTGATAGGTGCACTTGGGGTACATTCATGTTATGGTGCCTTTGGAGGTCACATGTTAAGGTCAAAGGTCATTTCAGGTCAAACGTTAAAGTTTACCTGCAAGACTCTTATGACAGATAACTTTGGAACCGTCACTCACTTTTCAACCAAACTTGGGTTGTAGATGCACTAAGGGGACCTGCATGTTATGGTGCTGTCGGAGGTCACGTGATAAGGTCAAAGGTCATTTGAGGTCATATGTTAAAGTTTACCTGCAAGACTCTCTTATGACACATAACTCTGCACATGTTACTGCAATGGCAACCAAACTTGGGTGATAGGTGCACTTCGGGTACATTCATGTTATTTTCACGAGTGGGCGAGACACAATATCGCTTACGCGCTTGTCTTTACCTTTGTTTTGTTTGGCAGCTGCTGTATCCTCATTTGAAGGTGCTGTCATTGATGAAGATTTTGTTCCAAACTTATCTAATGAGTGTGGCCAATCAAGTGATGCTCTATCTATTGTTTACTCCGGGATCTTGACACTCCTTCGTGCAGCTTACAGACTTCCACCGACATCATTAAAACAAGAGGTAGAGGTCTTTTTTTCTTTAATTGTAGGTGGAACTTTTTTTTAAAACAAATATGTTAGTTGCAAAGATTATCATCTTACTTAATGCAGTAGGTGCCTAAGGCAGTTGCCAGGAATGGCAGCTCCCTCATTCACTAAAGTAACCACCCTTAGAATGATATAAGAATTATATTCTTTCTTTTTTTCCCCTCTTTCTCTCCATAGCTACTCCCTTAATACCATCTCTATCACCCACACTCACTCCACCCTCTCTCTCTCTCTCTTTCTAAACTTGATGAAAAATGTTGAGATAAGAATGAGAGAAATGATTAACAAAACTGTTTAACTTAAAATATTTTTAAAATTCAAACCCAAAATATTCTATGAAAATGTATCATTTCCCTAAAATCTTAACAGTTTCTTACATTTTGTTTCTTTCATCCATTATAGCTCTTCAAGGCTGATCTAGCAGAACTGAAGTAAGCGTGTAACAGATTTATAAAATTTTATAATATTTGATACGCAAATAATAATGTATAAAGATTCTTAAAGACAATTATTAATATTGTCACATCCAAAAAAGAAGACATTCCTATGGGATAAATTTACATTAATATGTTGCAAAGTTCTGAGAAAAGGCAAATTATAAATCTTAAAGAAAAAGTTTTCTTGGATTGCTAAATTTTTAGAACATTATGATGTGTTATTCAGCAAGGATATTCTACAAGGATAGATAATTTTTTAAAATATCTTGCATGGTTCTGCATAGTTCTTCAAGCTCAGTCCTCAGCCACTGGCTGGTGTTTTTCCACTTTTCTAATTTTTAAATTTGTTCCATTGCAATTTCATTTCATAAAGTGCAATTATATATTTATGCTGCTCTTATCTGGAAATCAAACAAAAGAATATATAAATGATATTGGATAATTCTCATTTTGATAAGTGTATAGTTTAAAAATGATAAAAGATAGTTACAATATTAATTTTTAATGTATTTTTTTTTTCTATTTCAGAATTCCACCAGAATATGCTACTGATTTTGCAAGTGCAGTGTATGGACCAAAGTGAGTTTTTTGTTGTTTTTTTTTAAAGTTCATTTTGTTATTTTTTGTTCCTTCTTCATATCTATGATAGGAAATGAGTCTTTGGTCAGCACCTTATTTTGTACATCCTTGTGGCAAATGCAGATTAAAATGCACTATCCACTTGAAACTGTTTGCACATTTGTTTACAGGTCTATCTGTAACATATCAACTGTCCTTGTCTGTTTCTTGGATGTTGCATTTGTTATTTGTTTTTATACTTGTTTTGCAGGAGAGCATCCATTAATGATGCACTAGAGAAAGGCAGAGTAAGATTTCCCAAGCTAGATAACTTCAGATGGAGGGTAGATGTTGCTATATCAACAAGGTAAACATTGTAATCTTTCTAGCTATATTATCAAAGAAACAAATCAGCAGATTATTTCTGTATTGTTGTCACCTGCATATTTTTTGCTCTTGGTAAAAAGTATCAAGGTTTCCTGGATGGAATGAGAATCTCAAAAGTGGTTTTAACCATAGTGTGTATTTTTAATTTTTTTATTTTTAAAGAAACATTTAGTGTAACATATTTGATAAAATAGTAAAAGTGAATAATCAAGTAGTTATTTAGGGGGACTTGGTGAGATTGTAATCTTAACTCTAATTTACAAAAGAAATAGTGAAAAAATATGTTATTGTATTTACCTTGGTAATTCTTTGTGATCAAATAATTCGATTTTCAAAGGAGATGACACCATTCTGAAAATTAAAGATTTAAAGAATCAATATAATGGCATTTTAACAATTGAAGTAGGAGAATGAAGGAAAGAGAAGGTGAAAAGAGTAGATGAACAGAGAATGGAAAGAGGATTCAATCTTAGAAGTAGAAAGTTTTACATAAAAGTATGAACTACTTCTTTTGCCTACCTGCCATGTTCAAAACAAATTATTTTAAAATATCTGCTGCCAAAAATGGAATGATGGAAAAAATATATTCTAATCTTATTTCTTTGTCGCCCCTCTCTTGACAGTGCACTGAGTAGATCATTAGAACCAGCTATCATGGCAGAGATGACCCTGAGCGATGGAAGGGTACACTCATTTGAGGTAAGTGCTTATCAACTTGATTGGTATTCTATAAACTGTCAACCAAAGGAATGCTATCACAAATGTTTATTTTGGTGATTAGTTCACAGAAATAAGTTTAGGCAGTCATGCTTAAATATCTTGTTCTGCAGTAGATGGAATAAGGGCCTAGGATATTTGGAGTAGTCTGAATATTGGTTACACCATTTTCTTATGTGGATAATAAAAATGCATTTGATCTAAATGTTTTTGTTACAGATAGTTTTATCATTTAGATATTCAAACATGTGTTCGTGTACCATTAAAGATTTTAATATCATATGATAATTTAAAATACATTATTTCTCCCTACATGCACATTTTGATGGGAGACACTAATATTTTTTATTCTTTATCATTTCTCTCAGATTCCCATTTCTAAATTCCATGAGCTGAGATACAATGTAGCATCACTGATGAAGGAGATGGAAGATCTTGAAAAGAAGAATATTCTGAAAATTCAGGATTGAAATCAAATATTTATTGAAAAGAGACAATTTTGCACAATTGCTACATGTTGTGATGACATATAGCAAACAGAGCAAGTCATGTATAACTGAAGAGACCAACATCATAAATAGTTAGCTCTCTTGATCAGTGACGATGCTATGAGAGTGTGACTAGAAAGGAGAGTGGCGTACACTGATCCCTAATATCAAATCCTGGAAGCATTTGAGATTATGATAGTGACAAAATTTTGTAATGGAACATTATCTTTGAAAAGTTTGAATTTATTCAGAGATGAGAGAATACATGTCAATAAATTTTGAGTCTAGATGCTGGAAGTCTTTAGGCTTTCTCCAAGGAGTCAATTTCATACATTTTATACTCTTGTTTCTATGACTTTGATGAGTTAACAAATTAGTTTACAATAGTTACATGGCTCTATATGTGATACATGCAACTCAGCGAAGTATTGTATGCCAGTTGAGTTCATGTAAGAAGGTATTTATGAGTATTTAACTTTAACTCTTATCTGTAGAAGGGAGATCAACCTGACAAAAACTACAAGATTGATAATCCCTGATTGTAACACAGGAACAGCTACAACTTCAAACTGTGTGCTTGAAAATGAAAACTAATGTTTTCAAATAGTATTACAAAACTGTCTATTATTAATCCAGAAGAGTAGAGCACTTAAGTGGAAGTAACTTAAAACATATATTTGAAGTAGTTTTTTTTTTTAATTGAAAATAGTTAGTTTACATAATCATTTAAAGGGTTGAAGTTTGTTGTCTCCTGCAGTTGACTCAGTCTTCTAGTTTGGTACAAAAAACAAAAAAAAATTGCGAAGAAAAAACAGTCACAATAGATGTAAGATGGGGTTATAGTGCCCAAATCACTTTAAAGATTTGAAGAAAATATTTAAGATCCCATGCTTGGGCAATATTGAATACAGAAAGCAGTTGAGACAATGTATTTTGATTAATAAAAAAAAAAAAAAAAAATACAAGTCATCGCCTTTTTAAATTTGTTTAACCAGTTCTGTGATAACTCCTTGGTTCAACTTACACCTCATCAAAGATCCTCAGGGGTAGAAATGTTTTCCAACAAGCAAATCGGACCAGGGGAAAGAAAGTCCTGAAAGATATGGTTTGTGTGGACAACAGTTATGGATTTGCTGATAGAAAATTTAATTCAGAAAGGTTCCACCCCATTCCCCCACCCCATTCCCCCACCCTTCTAGCAAAGACCCAAGCTTTGTTATCCTTGAATATATGCATATGAACAACAATTCTTTGTCAAACTTGTATAGTTAAGGTGATTTTTTATTGTATCATTTTTTGTTTACAGATCAATAAAATTTGTCCAAGCTGCTTGGATGAATTTTGAAGTAGATTCCATATATGAAAATGAAATACAATATATAACAGTATTTTACTTTGACTATACCATCCTGCATTTGATATTCCCTTTTTTTTTTTTTTTTTTTGCCTCCTGCCTATAATACTGTTATAATTATGTGGTCACATGTACTTTGTTATAACAAAATTTGCCTATTTTTCTAGGTAAAGTGAATATGAAAATCAGATTTAAAATTAAATTCTAGATTGTTATATAATGAAGTATAATTATATTGATAAATTATATTGATTCCTTTATTTAAATAGTACATGTATATCATTTTGTAATTGCTCTTGGATGTATACTGTCACATTCATGGTCCATATTCATAAAACTTTATAATTTTTTTCTTACAAGAAATGCTTGCACCCAAAATCATGAGAAGTGTTGAGGAAAAACAGAGAAAGGAAGAGATAGTAAGTTACATGTACAGATGGGAAAGGGAGAGAGAGAGATGGACAGCAAAATTAGAGAGAAGTGATTATGAGAGGGGATAAGGGGTAGTAGTAGTAGTAGTAGTAGTAGAGAGAGAGAGAGAGAGAAGGCTGGGGAGAAGGAATGAGAAGCTTAAAGGAAAATCCAACCTTAATAGCAAGTTACTTAGAAAGAAAGAGGAAAAATCAGAGAAGCAGATTGGTGAAAGTTTGAACGAAATCGGACAAGCAATAAGAAAGTTATGAATTTTTGAAAGTTATAATCACTATACATATGGGAATTTCAAATTGGCCAAATAGGTAATGTCACTGTGATGTAGCTGTGGACAACTCCTCCATTCGCTCCAACACACAAAATGACTAAAATGTCACTTTTTTCAAAATGTATTACTCAGCAGGATCTTTTTCTTTCATGAGGACCTATAACAATATTCTATCTCCAATATATTTTGAGTACTGCCCCGAGGGTAAAAGCGCCTCGAAGAAAACTGCAAATTAATGATATTTTTGTGTACGACAAATGGGAGAGTTGTCCACAAAAATGTCGTAATCGAATCACCAAATTGCCAATTTGAGATTCGCATAGATGTAGTGATCTCATTTTTCAAACATCCATAACTTTCTTATTCCTTGTCCGATTTCTTTCAAACTTTCACCATCCTGTTTTTCTTATTTTTCTGCTTTCACACAAATCATCTTATTATCAAGGTTGGATTGCCCTTTAAGAAAAAAAAATCAAATCTATTTCTTGTTGTAAGTTTCCTTGTTGTAAGTTTGGGCAATGGGGTAAAGACAGATGTGTGATGAGCGGCTGATCAACGATTCTACGGGGGAGGTCGAGGGAGAGCACAATTCCCCCAATCTCTGGACCCTTGCGTGAAATTGAGAGCTAACTTGAAGGGGGAAATCCCGAAGTTCTGTCCATTTCTGGCTTCTTTTCAAGACCATATTGATTAAAGCTGAAATAGAATAAATGGAAAAGTATAGCGTATAAAAAAATATGTGTCAGTGTAATACACTGATGCTATGTAAAAACTTACCGCCTTAGTAAATATAAAATCATGTAGTAAATCTGCTCCTTATTTCATACACCTGTATGTTTACAATTCTCTTTCATCGAAAACTATCTCGGTATTAAAGTGAGACTATGCGTACGTTCACGTGTACAACAAATAGCTAGCCCCTGGCAAAGCTGGACTCCGATTGATCACCGCCTGAAGGCTGAAATTGTGGACGTGTCATTCTCAGAAGATTTCATTTTCCACATTGTGATTTGAGTGACCAGCACTGATCATTATTTTGACTTGAAGATCTCCTAAAATATTCCTAGGATCATTAGAAAAAGCCGAAAATGAAGTTAAACGAGTACATCGTATTTTTGAGCGCCAGTATGTGGGCGGGTGCGTTTATTCAGCTGGTTGAAGCGGGGGAGCAGGCGGCCGGGAAATCTGCGGGAGCCGGAGGCTCGCGGAGTGATGCAGATGACCCCGATCTCGCCAAGTGTATCCTTTCAGTTTCTGTCATGTCCTTCTGCAAATATGAATGTTATTTGTTCATCGACGTTTCATTTTTTAAGAATAGGTGTAGTTGTGTCTTGAGTTATCAGGAAATGAAAATAAATAAAAATTCTAGGATAAGTTTGGATAACCTCAACTAATAACCTCACATGCAGACATGTAATCATGTTTGGTAATCATGTTTGGTAATGGTGTTGTGAGTGAGATAACCTTGTACTTTTGTTGTAGCATTATATTTAGACAAAAAAATCAGTCTATTTCGTTCGGGAATATGCTCCGCTGAGACTACGTCTGGCTTCACGGAATTCCTCTCCTACATAGACCGAAGTCTGCCCTTAGCACTCCCGTTGGGGTCTTGCAATATGTGCTTACCTATGGCTGGGACCTAGCTTTATGAGCTCTCTGTGGCTTATTGATCTGGTACTGGCCACAGAGGTTTACAGCCCATGTCATTATGGCGCTTGGAGGCAGGTGTAAACACAGAAATACTATGCCTCATAATCACCTATTCCCACGTGTGGTGAACCTTGCAAACCACCCTCGGTGTTTGCTGTGGTGGTTCTGAACATATTCTAACGTAAAAGTAGAAAATTGAAGTACAATAAAGAGAGTAAATTTCATAAAATTAGGCAGGGGTGACAGGATTCGACTTACCTTCCACATGGTCCTGTGAGATATGATATTAGCATGAGAAACGATGACCTCTTGCCGTAGCCGGCGCGGGGTCAGCACAGAATGTGCTGTAAATGATCGAAGAGCATTGTAATGCTGAGATGTGACGCCAGATGCTAAATTTTACAGTGACATCAATACAATTTTATGAAATTTACTCTCTTTATTGTACCGTAGACTGCCCGGTTTCCGCTCACTTTAGGAGTTTTTCACTGATAATTTTACTTTTAAAGAATTATACAGGTGCTAGTGTACACCATATTGACATGAACATTCTAGCGAATCGTACCATGACACTCGTACTCCTGAAATCCTAAGCGGCCGTCTGTAGTGCGCTGACTGCGCGAAGCATTTTCCGGTCCCTTTTCTGCGATGACCCGTCCTAATTCCGCTCGCTAGTGGGCGCACATGCAATAAAACGATTACATCGGTTTAAATGCAAGCTAATTAATGATTATTTCCTCGCCATATTTTGATAAGCCATATTTAATAGTCTTTTCTTTTCAAATCATTGGCATTCCGCCTTTATCGTGCGCGTACTAGCATATTACGCACTGCAAAAACTTTGCAAGTTTTGCGCTCATTAGCAGCTCTGCTATAGCATGCACGGGCCGCGGCGTCCCGATAAGTAAAAGGCTGTATAATGCAGGGTGAGCGAAAATAGGGCAGGGGTTTCACGCGGCTGCACGGTCGAGTTTAATCATGGATAATTTCTTTTTAAATATGAGTTCCCACTAGAAATTTGGCCTGGTAAAACCTCAGGAATTGTAGCGTAACTATCTTTGTAAATAAACATTCATATTTTACTACAATTTTTTTTTTGACCGTTCTAACGAGTAGATTTATGTTTTTTAAAATAGTTTGTTCATACATAAATAAGCGGATTGCTCACTTCTGCATAGTGACGCCATTCGCGTATCTCCGTTTTAGGCGCGATCGAAAGTGAACCATTTTTGGTGTACATGTTCCTTGCAGTGTGTATGCTGCCATAGGCTAGTGAGTTGCACGCCTTCATTGCGCACCGAAGAAACTCGAGCAGTGGAAGACGGCCGTTGTGTCCATGAAGCCCTATCGCGCAGGTGAGCGGAAACGGCAGTCTACGGTACTTCAATTTTCTACTTTTACGTTAGAATATGTTCAGAACCACCACAGCAAACACCGAGGGTGGTTTGCAAGGTTCACCACGCGTGGGAATAGGTGATTATGAGGCATAGTATTTCTGTGTTTACACCTGCCTCCAAGCGCCATAATGGCATGGGCTGTAAAGCTCTGTGGCCAGTATATACCAGATCAATAAGCCACAGAGCTCGTAAAGCTAGCTGGGACCTGGCTTGGACTTGCGTACGCACGCGTGTGCGTGTGCGTTCACTAGTACATATATTCTGTTTGCCCGACAGATTCACTTGCGATAACTCCGTTGACAACATGGGAAAAAATGGTAAAATTTCTGTAACTTGTGGATTATTTCAAAAATCAGGTGAGCTCACTTTATTTAGTATACATTGCTTTTACTATATAAGTTGATTTTTGTTGATATACGACTCTAAATAAGTCGTAAACGTGTGGGGTGAGGCACCTCACCCGTACGTCCATAGGGACCGTGATTAAGCTCACTCGATGCCTGCTCGACTACGGTGCCTATGGGAGGCTTCCGTCTGTCTTGGAGGAGAACCTCAAAAGTCAGAAAATGTTATAAAACTCCTCCAAACAGACAGATTTTTCTGTCTACATTATATCACAACCTTGTTCATTGGATAAGTGCCTTGTAGATTAGACCGAGTGTGAGTGATTCTTGGCTTGCAAAGAAAAATCAGTCTATATACGGTTATATAAACTCCAAACTGGTGTAATAGGGAGACACTCTTTTTATTTTTTTCTTTGTACTCGTGTCTCCCGTACGTAGGTGGCCCTATTATGACGGAATAAACCGCATTGTCGTGTGTCTCCGAAAAGCGGTATCCAGTGATATATATATTATATTTCTATATATATCTATATCTATCTATCTATATATATATCTATATCTATCTATCTATCTATATATATATATATATATATATATATATATATATATATATATATATATATATATATATATATTAGGGAGACACTTTTTGTCTTTTTTCTTTGTCCTCGTGTCTCCCTAATATACCAGTCCCTATTATGATGGAATAAACCTCCATTGTCGTGTGTCTCCCAAAAGCGGGATCCAGTGAAATATATGTATATGTGTATATGTATTGATGGATGATTCATTATTTATTCAATAAAATCTGACATCCATGAATTCAGTAATGGTGTATTTATAAAGTTCTCAGAATTTATAGATATGAAATTATCTTTCGCAGTTTTTGAAGACAATTCTGAAGACAACAATTTCACCTTTTTAAAAGACAGGCTATAAGAATATATGAATGATGAATTGACAATTTGATGAAGGATGATTGATGATAATAAATTGAAAAATTGTTTAAAAGTGATTTAAAGACAAAATACTAAAAGGTCAAATATTAATGTGATGTTTCCTTTTGGTAGATCATTAGATCCACATCTAACTATGTAAGTGTGTTGTAATTTTGACATCCTTACAGTATCAAGCTAAAAACAGAAAAACATTGCAAGATGACAAATAGAAAAGTGTCTTGCTAATGAAATGCCAATTTGAGTTCCCTTGACAAGACTATTACAGATCGTGAGCTATTCATTGAGCGACGAAGCCAGCACATGCCTGCCCTTCAGAGTCTCTTTGAGTCGTATGACTTCGAGAAGCAGCATAAGATGGTTACCTTACTGCTAGAGAAGATGGAAGAGGTAAATAAAGCTCATGTAGGCAGGGTTCTCTCCAGTGCATAACACTTGTGGCGCTAAACCAAGCGTGGAGAATTCAGAAAAATATATATGGTAAATTCTCTCTGACACGGGTATGGACAAGCACAATAAATCTGTCAGTGCATACTATCATTGCTTTGGTCTTCGCAGACTACCCCTTTGCCATGTGACAGAGCCATATTGTAGTTAATTTGGATCAAAGGTAAACAAACTTAGTTCTAGTATGTATTACCATAGGAAGAGGATCTGATTAGATTTTGGGGTACGTAGGTCAAAGGTCAAAGTTCACAGGTCGATTTCTAAATTTGCATGTGTTAGCCTTGTTAACGCGATATCTCAAGAACCATTTGAGATATGAACTTCAAACTTGGTACTAGTATGTATCAGCATAGAAAGATGATCTGATTAGATTTTAGATTACATAGCTCAAAGGTCAAGGTCACAGAGGCTAATTTCTGAAATTTCAGATGTTAGCTTCGTTCTAGCGATAACTCAAGAACCATGTGAAGTATGAACTTCAAACTTAGTGCTAGTATGTATCACCATAGGAAGAGGATCTGATTAGATTTTGGGGTACATAGCTCAAAGGTCAAGGTCATAGAGGCCAATTTCTGAAATTTCACGTGTTAGCTTCATTCTAGTGATAATTCAAGAACCATTTGAGGTATGAACTTCAAACTTAGTGCTAGTATGTATCACCATAGGAAGATGATCTGATTAGATTTTTTGGGTACGTAGGTCAAAGGTCAAGGTCACAGAGGCCAATTCCTGAAATTTCAAGCATTAGCCTCTGATTAACTCAAGAACCATTTGAGCCTTGATACTGATATCATTCCATTAATAACGATTTATCTGCGTTTCATATGGCTATATGATATTGTAAATTTGCTACTGTTTATTATCTATTTGTGTATGTATTATAAATTGTATATGTGCTTCATGTAATGCCGACAAAATGAATTTCCTATTGGACCAATAAACTTAATCTGAATCTGAATCTGAATCTGAATCTGAATTGAGGTGTGAACTTCAAACTTGGTGCAAGTATGTATCACCATAGGAAGAGGATCTGATTACATTTTGGGGTATGTAGGTCAAAGGTCACAGGTCAATTTCTGAATTTTCATGTGTTAACCTTTTGGGGTATGTAGGTCAAAGGTCACAGGTCAATTTCTGAATTTTCATGTGTTAACCTTGTTAACCCTTTCAGGACAGGAATTATTTCAGGGCTAAATTGATCACATTTTGTTCTTCAAATTGGCAACAATAATATTTTTCTTTTAGTACTACAAGATTGTAATAAGGGGTAATGTCTTTGAAAACAATATACATGGTTAAAAGAATTGGCGAAAAGTTGAAAAAGTTGCCAATTTTGATAAAAAACAATGATTTTGAACCTCTCAATGTGTTGCCAATTTAAGGATTTTAAATCTTATTCTCCTTTTTAAAATTCCTGGGATCAAACTCAATATTGTCATGTAACAAAAATGGACACAGTGTGTGCAGAAATTTTTGCTCTTTCTACTCATGTATCTAGTATATTTTTCAGGGCTCTGAATCAGAAGTTATTGAGCCCAACCACAAAATGTGGTCAATTGTCTCGAAAGGGTTAATGCGATATCTCAAGAACCATTTGAGATATGAACTTCAAACTTGGTACTAGTATTTATCAGCATAGAAAGACGATTTGGTTAGATTTTGGGATACGTAGGTCAAAGGTGACAGGTCATAGAGGTCATTATACAGGTGTAGGTGAAATTAATGTTTTTTTTACCTTTGTTATCACCATATCTCAACTATTTTGTATTCATGACTAGGAGGAGATAAAGTGATCAGACTTTTGGGTTATAAAGTGTAAGGTCAAATGTCAAAGAGGTCAATTAACATGTACATGTAATTAGAGGCTTTTTATTCTGGTTATCACAAGATTTCAAGAACAGTTTGAGCCATCAACTGAATTTAGGCAGAGGCATATAGGAGTCACAGTCGAATTCATCTTGTTTTCATTTGGTTTTCAAGTTAATGGCTTTGTTTGTTGTCTTTATGTAAGAAATGAACAAGATTAATTTTGAGTATTTCTTTTTGCCTTCAATGTACATGGACAGCCGTTTGCAGACACATAATAAAGACTCTCTGAAAATGTGTTCATGCTCACACAGTATGAAAATGGCAACTAGATTCAAAATATACCCAGCTATATACATTGTAGCAAGACTCCATGCTGTGTGGAATGTAGCTGAAGCAAGAAAGAAAAATAGATGTGGAATCTCAAAAGAAGAACTGCCCTAGAGCTAAATGTATTACTTCTTAACTTGATGGGTATCACCTGCTCAAAAATGAACGACGCCTATATTGCAAACTACAATACAGTGTCAACTTCACCGTTCATAATTAATAATTAATACTTATAATTGAGGCTATAAAATCATTTTTAGCATTGTAGTTATTATCATATGAAATATTTTCAATATTTATATCATCAATGAATATACATATTTTTATATTTATTTTATGTAGATGATATTATAATCATTTTTTTTTTAGTGTGTTACCTATATTGTCATAACTTGTTAAATGTAATTCTTCTGTTATATTTTATCACAGATGCTTGTTCAATCAAGATTATTTTTGAATGATCAACAATTTCAGGTTGGAGAGAAATTTCCTACAGATCAGACAATGAAAGATAGTGAGTCAAGCAAGGTTCTATAATTTCCACACTTGATTAAATAGTATGCTACATGTCATCCATGTCTATAAGTATACTTTGTAGGAGAGAAGTGAAATGATATTCACTGAAGTCCTCGCCCCATTTATGTGATATAGATAACAATAACCATAACAATTAGTAAAGCTTAAAACTAAAAGGTAGGCCAATATTGCTTTTGAGTTTAAAAACAAAGATTAAATGTTGCATTTCAACTCTTTCTCAAACTCAAGCTATTTTAAAGGAAATATTTGGCCCACCAAATCATGTTTTTACTTTTTACTGTGTTAAAGAGAGAAATTGGTGTCTCAGTATACAACCGTTGCAGTATGCTTTTGTATCATCCCAATCTCATTATTCGTGCCATAAAGCCAATCTCCATCTGGGGTTTGATCTATAAGCAGTATAAGCCAGTTCGTAGATACAATCTGAGCATGAGCAGATAAAGGTCATCTGTACCAAATTCTAAAACCCACTGACACGAATACTTGATATGTGCTCATGAATGTCATGTAATCATTATTCAATTATTCACCAATGGTGCATTCCATGATACCCAGGTGGAAGTATGCTTTCCAAAAGGCGAAACAAAAGCTATTCATGAGGCACATCTATCACTTTGAGAGTGATTATTCTAAAGTGCACAAAGTTGGACATCTCCATTTTTAAAATATCTGTGGATATTTGGGGTCATTTGTGCCATGTGCTAACTACGAACTGGTCTATTGTTTAGTATTGACAAAAGACATGAAACTTGATGCTTTCTTTTCATTTGTATGGATCAATATTTAAAGTAGAATTTACTGAATTACATTTCTTGCTGGAATGTTGCATGTTAAATTGTCTTGGGGGGGGGGGGGGATAAATCTCTAAAATTGAAATGGAAGTGTCAAGAGTGTTTTTCATGCCCATTGCAAAGTTTTACCTTCTATGTTTCTGTTGACTTTTCTATATAGATTTGCTGTTATTTCTCAAAATATGATTTAAAAAATCAGTTTCAAACAGATCCTTTTGGGAAATAATGTATGTATATCTATATATCCCATCATGTGAAATACAGCATCCTTTATGGTTTTCAGAAATAAATGAATTGATGAATAAATCATAAATTTGTCCCTTTTTTTACCAGCATTGTCACTTATTCTGGAGAATGTAGCCTTTGTCAGCGACATTGCCCTCAGATTACCAGATATCACACACAAGATACTGAAGAAAAGAAAAGAGTGGACTTCCATTCTCAAGTGGGCTTTCGAGTTTGTACAGAGCACCGGTTACTATGACGACTCGCACCAGACGCTACTTCAGCTGGTGAGTTGTGGTAGTTGGATTCAGGTTACAATTGAAATGAAATATCTTTTGAGTGGTATGAAGTAGGCCTATAGTCTGGGTATGCAGTACAAGTATCAGTTTTGTTTAAAATGTAAAATGTATTGTGGTTGTGTTATATGAGAAAAGAAAGTGTACATGTACATATGAAAGAGAAAATTATATTTGCTTGCTGGTACTCATTTGTAACCATTTGGTAATTGAAATTAGTGCAGTAGTTCTTTTCGACATGTTAAGTAATAAAGTTATATTACAAAATATGTCTGGCAGAAATACAATACGCAGAGTTACAGGTTTTTATCAAACCTTTTGTTTGATTAAAGTGTAAAATCTCTCTCTCTCTCTCTCTCTGAATGGGAATATGTTTATGTAAATTATTCCAACAAAAAATTTATTGGTGATTTCAAGGTGCAACATTATCAGTCTTGAAAATGATAATGAGGCATTAATTTCCCAGCAAAGAAGCCAATCGTGTAGCTTGCATTTGAAAAATATTTAAATATATATGTATAATACTCTCTCTAATGTGAATGTATTGATCACAATATGTTTGATTTGTGTATTGTTCAAATGACCAACATATGTGTTATTGATGCTTTTGTGTCCCTTGTTTCCCTTAATAGGCATCACAAGAACTGAATTTCGTTAAGAGAGATGAGAACTTTGTCAACCCATACAGCAGATTAAGTGGCCAGGATGTAAGTATTTGTTGAATTAAAGATAAAGTAGAGTTCTGGTTATGCAATTATATTGTGAAAGAAACTGTCTCAACAGAATTGGGAAAGGTTGACCATGTCTACATAAGAATTGTTTTAATGCTGTGATGTTTTGGAATCATCAAAATAGATAAGAAATTGACCCATTCTCGCTGAAAAGCACATGTACTGCACACAGAAATGGGTATATGGGACTACACACACAAGTGGCATGAATGTTCCGCCCGAGCATTTCAGCTATTTCTAGTCATATTTCGAATATAAGAGCATTTTAAGAGCAATCCTTTTCAGGGGATGTTTCTACTATGATGTTCTTCCAAACTGACATAAAAGGAATGAGTAAGCTCAAAAATTATATTTCACCTTTCCCAGAACTCAACATTCCCTTTAAAGGGGACACATCACCCCAAAAATTATTTTTGTCGGTATCCTAGGGGTTCCATTTACTTCTGTACAGAGATATTGCAGGTTTAACTACACTCGCCACAGACTTAAAAGCAACTTGTGGGTGGACTAGTTGCCACGTCCATACATACTCGCATAGAAAAGGGTGTGCCTGGAACCCAAGTCTGACTTATGTTCCGCATGTTGACTCTTTATGTTATTCTTTATTTTCTTTATATTCCATAACCATTCACCCAAAGAATGGTAGGTAAAGTTTTTTGAGGTTGATTTCATACATACTAGCTGTACACAAATTATTTTTGAGGTGTTGGTGCCCCTTAATCCGATTACTATATTTTATGTGGAGTTCTGTCATCAGATTTGAGGAGATTTATATTTTCTATTCTGAATGGCTAAAGATACTCATCAAAACTCTATTGTACAAATTTTAATGATTCGATGATTAAGCAAGATAACAAAAACAAAGGATTAAGTTATTGAAAAGTATAGAATTATTAGCATTCAGGGATCTGCCTGAAGAAGCAGAATATGCTTAGAGCACATCTCTGTATGCATTGTAATGATTTAGTGAACAAATCTTCCCTAGTGCGATCTCCATTTCTCAAATAATTAGTAAGAATTTTTTCTAGGCTACTATCACACTTCATTATTGTGATGATTTGAGCTATATTTCCTTTGATACCCTGTACTGGTGTCGGCCAGTTAGTCCCCTCTGCCTTTAACAGATCAGACATATTATATCATCTACTGAGATCCAGAAGGGCGTTAACTCTTAGTAAAAGTATGACGTAATGCCCTTCTGCTTCTTCAAGCTCTCAGCAGATAATATATATATATATACATGTATATATATATATATATATATCTTCTCTTTCTCTTTCAGATGTTTGATATGCCAACAAAGCCCAAGAAGAAGGAAAAGAAACCGAAGAAGCGAGGACCAAGAATTAGTAAGAGTGAATTATAAACTTATCCATTAAGTTAGTCAGCTTAGTCACATGATCTAAGGGGTACATTCATTATTTAGAAGTTTCCACATTCCAAAGTTCCAATTTTCCAAATATTGTTCATTCTGAATGCTTATTATGAATAAAGATGTGGATTGATAAACCTTTAGATTAAAGAATCATGTTTTCTCATAGGCAAAGCTTATTGCTTTTAAGATCAAATAATTCCATGAAAAAGGGGAACTTTGTGTGTTAGGAATAAATGCACCTTTGGAGTATCAAACAAAGCCTGGTTACAAACAGAGCTTTGTATAATAATTGCAGAGATATTCCATTTGAAATTTCATATTATATATTGGGATTTAAAATGTACGAAGTGAATTTCCATTCTTCTCACAAAAAAAAAAAATTAATTAATGCACAAATGCGATTTGGGATCAGAACCTGTAGTTGTATCGGCTTACAGTGTGAAATAGTGACATCTTGTAGGATGCCATGTACTGTCCATTTATTGGCTATCTATGAATAGCATTTGAAATCAATATCTTCATGGAAATTATATAAAAGCAGAGATAATCATTCAATTGTATTGTATAATAATACAAAGTGCCTGAATATAAATTATTATCACTGTTCACAGTTTTGTTGTTTTTTTTCCAATCAACATCACACATTATATGGTTATAAATCAAAAGAGTTCATATACAAAATATATCTCAAAATGAAAAAGTTATATTAACATTATAGCAATTGATGTGCTGAAATAGTCTCTACATGTATATAATTCTTATCAGATTTTTCTGTTTAGGCACAGGGTTTGCATTGAGATGTCAGGGGATGCCACACATAATGCACTATCTTGTTTCAATTCTCCAGTTATTTAAAAATTCTCTGAGAAAAAAATTTTAAAGAATGAAGTTATCCAGTGATGATGCGCACAATACTTAGTCGTAGGATTATGAAGTTTGTCCATTGAAGTTATATGAATAGCAAAGAAATAACAAAAGTAACAGCTCAAGCACAGTTTAATGTCAAATAGCATGACATAGTTTTTAACTGAAAAAAGAAACTGGAATTACAGTAATTGAATGGATTTATTTTCAAATGTGTTCCAGCTCACACCCCACAGAGCAGTTCCTTTCTGTGATGTGGTCAATTTTTAAAAACTTTCAGATTAAAATGAATAGACTTATACAGCTGTAATTGCATTTTATTGCTAAAGATGGCATCGCTCCATCTGTGTTCACAAATAGTGCAGTTTTCTCTCTTGTGTATTGTAAGGTATTACACTGATCTTTAGGAGGGATAACTGGAAGGTTTTCAGAATATTACTTGTTTAAATTAGAGTAGTGATATAAAATTGTAATGTCTGTAATTTCATACTTGGAGGTCACAAGAAAATGGTCTTAGAAGTACCAGTAAATATACTTAATTACAGGTTATATTGAAAGTAGACTATAAGTGCTTTCAAATTTATCTCACTGCTGTTGTATATGAATCGGACAACTCCGTTGTGTTTTGATTGTAATATTTACCTAATAACAAATACATTTATTGAATGTTTTAACTCATTACATGCATTCTATGAATGTCTATTAATACAGCTTGTGTTTTGCTTCTACTTTGAGTAGATCCTAACCATTCATAAGAGGGAATACTTCTATAGTCAATGCATTCAACACTTTGTGGATGATGTACTTATTGTTTCTGAAAAGAAACCTAGCAATTTTTTTTGCATGAATGTTTCCAATGGTCACTCATTATTTCTCTTTAATTTGTACATTTATATGTCATTTTTACTTTTGATATATTTTTTGTATGGAGCCATTAATTGTGCTTGATTTCTATGCATGCAATGAATGTTTTCTTAATATTCTCTCTGAGATTTTCACAAATTGCAAAAATTCAATGTTTTGATTCAATCATTCCATTGCATGAAAATTTTGTCATTTTTGCTTTTAATGTATTTTTTTATGGAGCCATTAACTGTGCTTGATTAATTGTGCTTGATTTCTATGCATGCAGTGAATGTTTTCTTAATCTCTCTGTCAGAGATTTTCATGAACTGCAAAAATTCAATGTTTTGATTCAATCATTCCATCGCACAAAAATTTTGTGAATCTGGATCACCTGTCAAATTCACTGAAGTTTCTTGCATGTGAAAGGTTCTGGTTTTGCATACAGTATTTGAGTAATTTGTAATTTTTATATGAGTGGTTGATGACCAATAGAGGTATTCTGTATTTTGTAAATGGCATACTGTACCCTTGTAACTGATGAACAGAGTTGAGGACTGGTCACATTTGTCCAATAACCATAACAAATGTGGATAGTCATATAAAATGTACCTAGTGTACCTATAATGATGACGATAAAAGTGGTCGCACCTGACCAATAAATTGGGTGGGTTCTGTCAATCAAGCACCACAGATACTGCCCATAATTATGATACTTCTGAAAGTCACCTGAAATGAGAAAAAAACATTGGCGCTCAGAAAATATCGGTGAGATCTGTCCTGAAAAACAATTGGTAGCCGAGCAATGCCATCAAGATCATGAAATTGGAAAGGGAGGTTCATTACCATATATCAGAGATGTTTGACCAACCACCACAAATATTTCCTATTCATTTTCCACATAGACGATGCCTGATCATTTTGGCAACGATTTGCAGGTATAGTTATAGTTATTGTTATCATTATCAGAAAAATGTGACGAGCCTTTCAGTATACATGTAGATGTTTTCTATGAGAACCAAATAGTCTACTGCTAATTCATTATAGATCTGAATATGATGATCAAGCAAGATTACTTGAGATAGTGTGTTTGCTCAGAGCATGTTGTAGTTCCGATTTTAAACAGATCTTTATAACAAACTATATTTGAATGGAATGTATGTTACTTTAGGATCACATTTGGCTCTAGGGAGTACATGTATATGCCATCAAGTGCCTTGATGCATTTTTTGTGTTTAGCCCTTTCATGACAAGAATTATTTAAGGGCTAAATTGATCACATTTTGCTCCTCAAATTAACAACAATAATACTTGTATTTTTCTTTTAATGCTACATGGTCTTAATAAAATGTAATGTCTTTGAAAACAACATACATGGTTAGGAACTTTGTAGAAAAGTTGAACAAATTGCTAGTTTTTATTAAAATAACATAATGTTTTTGAACCTCTCAATGTGTTCCTTATTTTCCTTTTTAAAATTCCTGGCATCAAAGGCAGTATGGTCATGCACCAAAAATGGACATAGTGTGTGCAGAAATTTTTGCTCATTCTACTCATGCATCTGATATATTTTTAGGGCCTAGAATCGAGAGTTATTGAGGCAAACCACAAAATGTGGTCAATTGTCTTGAAAGGGTTAAGTGAGAACATTGTAAAACTACATGTGTGTGTGACAATTTCAGCTCATATGGAATTCGAAGAACTTCTATAAAAAGAAAAAAAAAAAAAAGAGTAGTCTACAAGCAAGTTTTGCCATAATGCTTTGTGTAGTATGTTTCTTAGTAATCTCTCTCCTAAATGTTGTCATCAGATTTGGGTAGAATCATTATTTGCATGCTTGATTTAAAACTTTGTTAAAGTAGTCTAGAAGGCACCTACAAAGCAGTACCTTTCAAAATATGACCCACGAATGCAGTCATCATGGTTTCCCATTACCACAATTATACATAATCGTGATTTGGTTTCAAAATGCGAAATTTATCCCCCCAAGGCAACAAAAACTGCGCACAAGAAGTTGTCTATGCGCTATAGTCCAGCTGAATGAGTTTCCTCAAACTGCTACGCTGTATTATATGCTGCTATGTAATCGGTGGGAAAGAGCTTTTAAATCACTCTTTGGCCAAGAGTTTTCAAGATCAATTCTTAAAGCAGTATATATTTATATCGTGAATTGAGGAAATATCATGTCAGTTGACTATTCCTTTCTTGATGTGCTGGATTTGCTCTGGAATTGTTCATGGCGTTTTTGTAAGGATTTTCCCCGTTTAGTTTGGTGGTGATGCCATTGTAGTAATTTCATAGAAGCTTTTACGAAGGAAAATCAAAGTATGAGTTACTTTTAATTCAATGCTGTAACAGTTTGTTTGTGGCAGATCAAAAACTTAATATCAAATTGGTGCCTTCAAACATTCCTTCCGATCAGTACTACTACATTACTAAGTTAAAAAGAAATAGGATGAACAGATTTGACAGTTTGTAGAAAATCCTGTCTTTTCAAGTTTATATTACTTTTGTTTTAACTGTGTTAAATATTAAGTAAACACGATCGCAAAGACTTTCAAAAAATCAACTCAAGTACAATTTCAATATCCTATTGTATTGCCCATATGTCATTGTAATTTCACACAAATAGTAGTATCACTAGGCAATGCATTAAAGGAGAATGAAACCCTGGGGAAATCAATTTTAATGAAAAGAGAGGATAAAGAGAAGCAATTTAAAAATGATCCATCAAAATCGGTTACGAAATGAGAAAGTTATGAAAGTTTGAAAAGTTTCAGTTTACTTTCTATGGCGATCCTCAAATTGGCAATGTTGCTTCAAAGTGACAGGTTTAGTAGTACAACTCTCCATATGTTTTGTATACAAAGTTTCATATTTCTCCCATTATCTCTCAAGGTGCAGCTTGTCTCCTCCTTAGCTCAAGATACATCATGGGAAAATATATTTGACACAACATATGCTATGTTCACAAAAAGACAAGCAGCATCTTTAGAGATAATGGAGAAAATATGAAATTTTGTGTACAAAAACATGGAGATTTGTACTACTAAACCTGTCACTTTGAAGCAACATTGCCAATTTGAGGATCGCCATAGAAAATTGAGACTTTTCAAACTTTCATAACTTTTTTCATTTCGTAACCGATTTTGATGGAACTTTTTTTAAAATTGCTTCTCTCTATCCTCTCTTTTCATTAAAATGGTTATATCCCCAGGGTTTCATTCTCCTTTAAGCTATTGAAATTGACCTAAGGTTGATTTCTTGACAGTCTTTACGATAGTGTTGATAAATAGATTATGATATCGAGTTTTGTAAGATTTTGATATATTTGTTTATATTTGGATTTGTACAATTTCACGTATGTAATTGTTGATGAAATGAATTGAATAATCATATTCTGTAGGTTGTTTTAATGTCGATGGGCTGAGCGCTCACTGCCGTGTCCAGATTTGGAAGATGTTTCTTAAATAAATTGGGTTGTGAAGTTTATTCAAGATTGATTGATGTATGGTCATCAAAGCATTTACATGTGAAATCTTGTGAAATATAAACATTAATGAAATCGATGTTGAGTTTTCCATTATTTATATGGTGTTATTTGTCTGATTTACTATTGACTTGGGCATAGACATTGGCCCGACTTCCTATAACTGGACAAAATTTAAACCTGCCTGAACTTGATCCTCTGGTTTTTGAGCACCAATTATCCATCTCTTTATGCAGATCTAATAAAAGATGTTAATGATGGTCATCATTATCTCTGTGATAATGATGATGATGATTAGTTGTGTGAATGAGGAGGAAGAGAAGGATGGAATGAAGTCGTGTTCATATGAATTGTGATTGTGATGATGACTAATGATGATGGTGATGATGATGGGGGTGTTGGTGGTAGTGGTGGTGGTGGTGGTGGTGATAATGGTGATAGTGGTACATGTATTCATGAGGATGATTATGCTGATGAATGTGTTCATGATGTTGGAAAAGTTAGTATTAGTAGTCGTGTCGGTAATGATGATCGTTAAGAGGGGATGACGCTTATGATGATGAAGATGACGATGATGATGATGATGACGATGATGATGATGCTGCTGATGATGATGACTATAAACGGGAGCGCTGCTAGACCATTTATTTTGTGGATGTCATAAAAAAAAAACCTGTCGACAATTTTTTAAAATCCTCTCCCTTCTCCCCCCTTACCGACACCTATTTTGAATATTGCACCACCTACCTGGTGAGAGAGAATCATTGGTCCCCCTCAACAAGGCTTTTTCTTCTGGGACGCACGAAGAAAATTGCTGGAACTTGATTATTCATTTTGGAAAGCCCCCTAAATTGAACCAAATTTCTAATTTTGCACCCCTCTTTTGTCCGATTTTATCCCCTCCCTCTTCATAAGGACAGCACATTAATTATGTACGGTACATCATAATCCATTATTCATGAAGACGGGACATTTCTTTCATTTCTAAGTGCCATATCCCCCATGAGTGTTTACCCCTAAATCTTAAAGGATTCTGATGCACCAACAAATAGAGTTATGGTGATCTAATGATAAATGTATTATTCCTCATTATGATTCATGGATACACCTACAAGTAAATTTTTGACCTCGTCCTTGAACATGACGGAGTGAAAATATCTCACATGATATGAACGACAACAGTGTCATCTAAATTTGCTGTACTTGTGAGTTATCTCGACGCTCTTAAAAACTAAAATAAAATCGAAAAGGACAGCGATCTTCAGCAAAAATTTTACACAGATTTGATGCTGTCTACTTGCAGCTGATCAGTATAATTATGACAAAGGTGCATATGTAAAATTCTTTCTGGTACAATCCAACAACGTAAAAGGCTATAACCCACTTATAATAATGACCGACAAATGACCCTGGGGAATAATTTGCAGCCCATGTAGTAGGGTATCTAAGAGTGGTATCCGTGCACCCCCACCAGGACTATTCGAAACCAACTTTCTTTATCTTCTTTATAATATGCTTTAAGATTTTGAAAATGTTCACAAGGAAAAAAGGTGATGAAAATAGGCTTTTATTCAATGTTAGGGGGTCCTATTCATTGTACCCTTTTGACATCTGAACCTGAAACTTTTTGTATAATTATCTGATTTTTATTGAAACTCAATCATCGTATTTAAAATCATATGTCGCACATTTTGATACCAACCAATCCTATGTACCTCAGTGACTGTTGCCATGACTACCGTCTATATCAATACAAACCAACATGTTTTTGAGAATTTTTAAAATTTCCGTTGATTTATGACATGAGGAATATCATCCTGGGTCCCGTTTCATTAAACTTGTTATCAGTAACAACTGCCACATTTCTAAGACAAATTTGCTCTCAGCCAATCAGATGCAAGGATTTCAGTAGCTTATAGCAACTATCGTAACTTGTTATTGATAACAAGTTTTATTAAACGGGGCCCTGAACAGAACCTCCAAGTTTCATTGAATTAGGATTATGAGATGAAAAAAACGTTAAGGACTAAAAGTTTGTATGCTCAATGTGTTAACAAATATTTTTTTAAATCTCAAATAAATCTATTTATGCTTTGCATGGTAGTCTGCTGATAAGTAAGTAAGATTACCGTTATCAAAATGGTCTTTATAATTATGTACATCAAAGAGATATACTGAATACATTCTAAATACGATGACTACGAATCAATGAAATCTGATGATCATACAAAAAGTGACAGGTTAAGATGCCAAAAGGGAACAATAGCATGCCTAACAAATTGAATAAAAGCCTATTTTCGTCACCTTGTAAAACATCTTGATTTTCGCCATGAGCGGCCACTTTTTTTCTTGTTAACGTTTCAAAATATATTAAATTACATGACAAAGAAGACAAAAATTTGGTTTCAGTTAGTCCTGGTGGGGGTGCATAGATACATTTTTAGATACCCTACTAATGTAAGATGTTTATGAAACACTGACACTGTAAAACAACCAGCAATTTTATCACAATTTTATGCATATTGTATTATTTCCTTTCCTGATCATGCTGGCATTTTTCTAAAAAATTGTTTTCAAAAAAAGTTGGAACCATTTCTCCCCGGCCTCCCAAACCTTTTACGCTCCCCTCACTTCCGCGGGGTAGGAACAATATCCCCCCCCCCCCCCCCATGACTGGTCCCGAGCTACGCCGCTAGGCTATAACTAATACAGCCATAGTGGGAGTGTGCCCAAAACCAATAATAATGCTTCATATTTCGGACTTGACGATCGTTTGCTGGTAATACAGAACCACACGGGATCGATATTATATTCCGTACAATACACTTTTAAGCCTACTTTACTCCCCATATAGTTATAGAGAGGGAATCTCCACTGACGGATATACTGGTATCATCTTGTCTCCATATTGGTAAGTATATATTTGAAGTAGGGCATGTCCAGGCTATTTTGTTCCATACGTTACAGACCACTCCTTATATATTTACATATATCTGATAAGTGTTAAGTTGATAGCCCTCCTAGAGCTTTGATCAGACGAATTATGAATTAAAGCGACACGTTTGATGTCAATTCAAGTGCAGAACTCCACAATACTTGGTAAGTTGTGGGACACCAAATTACCAAATAGCTTGGACTTGCCCAATAAGATAATCTTTTTTATGCGAATATATATTGTATAGGTTTATACTTTTGAATTTCAAGCTACATTGAAATTTACATAACAAAAACAATTGTAATAGTTTATTTAATTCAAAGAAAATATATTTTTTTTCAAATTGTACATTCATTGCATAACATATCTATATTGTATATGTTTACGTCTGGATTTCAAGCTAAACTGAAATTTACATTACACCAACATATTTGTTGTAAGAATTTATTTAGTTCAAAGAAAATATAAGGAATTACAAGTTTGTACATTCACTGCATGACGGATTCATGAATCAAGTTTTTCTTAGTAGAGTTGGTTTGAAGACAGCAGTTAATTAAAATGTCACTTTTGTCAAGTTCTTACGTATTTTATACATGAGAATATTCCTGGGAAAAGATAAACTCATATCAATACAATAATGTCCAGAAATACTGGTATGATCAGCAAACTCCGCCGTACACATTGCCGTAAATTTTTCAATGTAATTATTGTTAATACTTAAGTTATTTTGTATGCTTCTTTTGTCACGTAAATGACTTATTTTTAAGGCTATGCTTCATAATTTTAGTTCAAGTACAGTACCTATGTATATTTAAATAATTTACTTTCTAAAGCGCTTAGGAACTTTCGTATTAAGCGCTATAAAAATGTAATGTATTATTATTATTATTATTGCCACAATCTGCTCCGCTTGCGTCACAATACCACAGTTAAGGCGGATTCACACCGAATACGACACACGACACACGACACACGACACGACAAAACGACATACTACACGACAAACGGCGAAAAAACAGTTGCACACCGCACACGACATTCGCTAAAAAGTCGTGCTGGAGAGAGGGCAATGTCGTTTTTGATGATGAGAATGTCGTGATAGTATTCATTTGAAGTTCATCATTGTAGTCATCAAAATAATTCTATAAGAGTTTTATATTGTTTTAATTTTGAAATCATTTATTCTTTATTTGGATTTCTAAAAGTTGTTAAATTGGTCAAGTGACACATATTGAGAAATTACAAAAGTGATATTTGCCGTTTTCTATTCGGATTAATCACAGCTGCGTTGTTTTTTTTTCTTCATATCGTGTGAGTATATTGAACTTTGAAGAAAAACAATTTTAAAAACATGATCTTTGTCGTCTATTCGGAATAATTCAAACAGTTTTGTTTTATACACTCACGACTGACCATGTTTTAAAGACAAAATGATCTGAAAACTATATATATTTCCTTAATTGAAAATAGTGGTACAGGCTTATAATTATCTGGAATACGGGTACCAGACATTATGAAAGTAGATCTACTTGAATTTCTTGCTGGGCCAAGTCTAGCGGAAAGTTTTGTTTTCCATTTATGACGAGTAGATTGTCTATGACACTTGGTCATAACCTGATCTCTGTGACATAATATGCACATTTTCCCCAAACTATTAAAAAAAAAAAAATTATTCTCTCTGCAATTTGGATTTGGTGCAACTACCGGGGGGGGGGGGGGGTGGGGTGGTGGAAATAAATGGCTAAGTGGGAGGTTGCGATATGATAGGACTCCTCACACACGCTCTCCTTTCTAATTGGTTTTATTACTTCACATTCTATCAAGTATACTCACTTCCACACCAATAGACCTCAAAAAAAAATCGCAGTCACAACCTCATACCCTCCAATTTTCTCCTTTCTTTCTAATTGTAAATACAGGGGGAAAGTTATCGGTATTGTTGGATATTCTATGTATCTATGTATAAGTTACTCATGGTTGATACAAAAAAATATCATTAGATATTTTTCAACAAAGGAAAAGCAATACTTTGCCCCATATTACGGAAAATCTGTAAATGACTCAAGAGAATACGTTTTCAAAGTTGCATTGAAAAAAAATACACACATGTACTTTTAAATGTCTTTCCCTATTTCTTCTCCCTCTCACTCTTCTCTCTATTCCCTCCCTCCCCCCCCCCCTCTCTCTCTCTCTCTCTATTCCCTTCCCCCTCTCTCTTTTAAAATTTGTAACAAGCTCAGTGCCCATTGTATTCTGTTTGAGAGCTGAAAAATCTGAAAATAAAATTAAACAATACAAACATTTAAAAGACTAAAACACTTATTTAATACTGTGATTCAAAACTTAAATGAGATAGATTTCTACAACAAGTACCTTTAACAAAATAATAGACCAAGTACCAGTATGGATTTTCCTTAAAATAGTATATTGAGAAATCATGTAAATAGACCAAGTACCAGTATGGATTTTCCTTAAAATAGTATATTGAGAAATCATGTAAATATTTTATCAATTATAGTATTTTATTCAGGTTAAGTTTAAGCTCCATTAGAGTGGATATGGAATTCATCCCCAAGAATGTATGATGTAGTATGCAAATACAATTAGCTCTGACAACCCCTCCCCCCCCCTTCCAGAATACATGGAACATGCTGCTAGTAAGATGCATCTAACTGCAATGGCCGAATGATTATGTAAGGGGGGGGGGGGGGGACATAAACTGATATTCAACGACATTAACCACAGTTAGATATTGAAATTGAGATTTGACAAAACTATGAAAAGCCCCACTGAAGAATTTACTTATAATTGCAGACTAAATAACAATCTAACCAATGGTAGTGCATAACTTAGTCAAATTAAAGAAGAGAAGTAAGATAGTTGTAGGGGCTGTGAAATGAAATTCTTCATGGGGGTAAGACTGTTATTCAAAATACTAAAATGAATGGACTATGTTATGCCTTTGGTGTGTCCTTGCACACTCCATTGTGAGATTGGGGGGGGGGGGGGAGCAAGGGGTACTGGGGTACTAGGAACTACAAGGAAGGGTGTGGTGGCACAGGTAGTATTGATATTGGCAGCGATGGACTGGGGAGAGACACTGCTATCTGAGAACGATGAATGGCATCAAGTTCATTCCCTTCGACTCCCTCTTGTTCTTGAGAGCATCCTTTTGCATGAGCTACCAGATACAATCTCTTGTAGGTGTGTACATGACCTGCAAAATAATAAAAGAATTAAACAATGATAAAGCTTTCCTAACAACAAGCATTACATCATAGCTACAAAGTGACTTGTATAGTTGTATAACATTTTTGAGATACAATTCACAAAACACATACATCAAAATTACTAAACATTTTCTTGAATGAACAGAACAATAATAAGATGAGAAAATAGCATCTAACATAGCAAGAGACTAACACAAGCATGCATGTGTTATGTATTAAATGCTATGGTTGTGTAGGACCATGACAAAGCTTATGTTAGTAAATAGAAGATCAGGGAATAAATTATTTCCCTGTTAAAACAAAGCAGCACAACTAATTGACATGACTTTGAATGAACACCCATCCCCAATTTCCATGAACTGATGCATTGGGAAAACAATTGGATTGTTACATGTATTGTACTATAAATAAAATTGTACTTACTCTCTTAGGTAAGGATGTGAAATTAACAATACTAGTACGTTAGTAAGTGTTTTTCCTTGAGGATGGGAAACAGGTGTGTGATGACCTGAAATGATGATGACACCAGTTCTACTTCTCTTCCCTCGTTCTTCCTCATGTTCTTGTACTGCATGAAACAAGCCTGTATGTTGACCAAACTACATCCAGCACTTTCTCCTGTAAATTTAGTAAGAAAGGAATTTAGATTATTATTGTATTTTTGCCAGGATAAGAAATAACAAAGCAAAATAAAAATACCAAAAAATAATAATTTACTTTAAAAGACAAAATAGCAATGCTGAGAATAATGATTTAAAAAATTAAAGCAGTATAGAAATTATTTGACCAGATGAATTCCGACTTGCTTTATGTCTTATTTATAATAACATAATTGATGGGGGATGTTGTCAAGTATCTATATAAAAACTACTTATCAGTTTCCATCTCCAAACGAATCTTTAACTTCATTTTAGAGTTGAATGAAACCAAATAATTACCAGATCTTTCAAGCTTGCTGGCAATCTTTCAGAAAATGTGTCTCGCCTTTAGTATCCTCATCTTTGTACAGGGATTAGCCTGGGTTTCCAGAGGTTAATCCTGGCCCATTCTTTTATGCTGCAAAAAATAGATGGAGAAAGTAACAAACCATAAGACTACAAATAAACAGGTTCATAGATATATAAGGTTCTTTTAATATTTCTTCATGGAATGGACTTTTATTTCATATTAGAAATTCAAATTTAGTCTCATCTCAAATAGAATGGTTGGTCTTGTGATATAAATTTATGTAATTATTCAACTTGAAAAAAAAAGTGAAACATAAAATTTAACCTATTTCAATTTATCAAGAGTTTATACAGCGATATGGCAAAAGATAAATCATAATAAAGGCCATAGTGATATGTAATTTGATTTACAACTTACTACGCTCCCACTCAAACAAATGTTGGGATTCGCCCCCTTTTCTCAATGTAGACTTAAGGGTTTATGAACAGCAAGTATACATAATACATATGCATCTACTCTAGATCCAGGGGCGGATCCAGGAATCAGGATTTTGTCAAAGGGGGGGGGGGGGGCACATATCTCAGAAAACTTTCTGACAAGCAAAGAAAAATAAAGGTTATATTTTTTTCTTTTTTATTTTTTGTCCAGTTTTCCTTCAAATTCTCTGAAAAGCAAAAAGGGGATGCCCCCTAAATCTGCCCTTGCTAGATCTTTGACATCCCTATTTCGGATTTGTAGCCCTACTGAAAAAATTATCTCTGAAAATTTTAGTTTTACTTATTGCCACATGTCAAATTGATATAGATCTAATGATTATTTTTATTTCTCCCTTTAAAAAAATTGGCCTGTAACTTAGACTGCTTCTAGATCTATTGGAAATGCTTTGATCAAAACAAAAAGAATCAAAACTACCTAAAACAAATAATGAAACAAAAAGATATGGAGCCTGGAGGAGTGAGTCTAACATTTAGACTAAAAAAATGAAGCCTAATTAACAGTCAAACTCTAGACTGTACACATCATTCTGTCACTCAACAATGACAAAGGAAAAGAAACGCTAACTGTTAGATCTAAATGTTAGACCTACAAATAAGAAAAAGGTCTCTAACTTAGTTCTAGATCTACATAAACTCTAGATCTAATGTTAGTCAGTGTATGTAAATTGATGTTAGCTATTTTAAATAGACTCTTGCCTTAGAATCTAGACCAATGTTATTTGGCCTAACATTAGGTTCTTGATCTGGACCAAGAATTACCAGCTTAGTAAGTACAAGCCCCTCCCCCCCCCCTCCCCCAAATTAGGCTCAAATTAAGAACCAACAATAGTGAGACTAAATCATGTCAAGTTAAGTAGATGGTCTAGTAACGTTAAAACTCAGTGACACAGACAGGTTCGAAATTTGCAGGGGGGGGGGGGGGGGGTTGTCTCTCTCTGTAGATTTTACAGACACTAGACCATTATGCAGACCATAGGCTAGATCTGACTTTAAACGGACTGATGCCCATACTAATATTACTATGCCCCCTCCAGATACACTGCCTGGAGTCTGGACTCCTTGAATAGACCTGGAATGGTCCTGGGGCTGGGACCGGGCTGGAGTTTAGCTTATAATCTAGGCCTTGTTTAGTTTAGTTTACATGTTGTGAGGAATTAGGCCTAGATCTATAACAGCTAACTTTGTTAGACCTAACTTAAATCTGGAGCCAGGGTCCAGGGATCTAGCTCTAACTTTTACTCATTGAGTTTGCTCATAACCCAGCCTACCTTTGGGCTAAGTAAAGTTAAGTTTAGCCAACATTTATTCACTCCGCAGTCTAAGCTAGATCTGATTCTCGAAAGGCGCCTAACTTAAGCCCCCGCCTAGGCTAAGGCTAAGAGTAGTGTGAAGATTTAGGCCACCGAATTATGAAGAGCTTACAAATCTTACAAAATCACAATAGTTCTGGGACTAAATGCAAATACAATAACCGATAAGATAGAATTGATTTCTGATGCTCATTTCATGCTAGAAAATAATTTGGTTTCTTTATTTTGTTACATAGATCTAGATCTAAATATAGTAATTTGTACGGGACTTTTTAGGAGTTGATGAATGGCCTTCCATAAATCAGTGGCCTAAGTTAAGTCCGGCTTAACTTAGGCCACTTTCGAGAATACGGATTCTCCAAACCTACTGTTAATAATGTTAACGTTAGTTTTGGTCTTTGTCAAGTTGATCAAACATTGGCCTTTGTTAAGTTCGTCAAACATTGATAAAATATAGACTGTAGGCCTCTCATCTAATCAGTCTTAGTGTTACTTACCGTAGATTAATTTTCAGCAACCATTCAACCAAAGGATCAAACAGACAAGTAGATCTGTGTATCTTAGATCTCTCGTTGTGGTTGGACTCGACGAAAACATAACCGGTGCTGTGTTTCTGTGTTTAGCTCTATGGTAATTTTTGTGCGGTGCGATAAAATAATTTACACGTAAAATCCCATAGAGATATGAGCTGGAGAAATGAAAAGTTTCTGCAATGCAATTAGCGGCTTTGGATAAATATGACGTCACTGCAAATCCTCCACGCTAATTGGTTGGTGGCCAAAATGTCGTTTGTCGTGCTGGGAAAAATCGCTCGCTGAGCGATTTTCTGAAACGACTAAAAACCCCTAAAAACGTCGTGCACGACGTTTCGAAAAATGTCGTGGCAGGTGTGCACGGGGCCATAGGGTTAGCATTAGAGCGATTTTTTAGAAAGTCGTTCATGTCGTTTTGTCGTGTCGTGTGTCGTGTGTCGTGTTCGGTGTGAATCCGCCTTTACACCACCAAATCGATCACACACACCGATCACACACCGATCACAAACCGATCACACACCGACTGGAGGTGCCGTGGTCCAGTGGTTTAAGGACGTTCATCAGTTATGTTTGTGCGCACCTCAGCTGCGCATCCTGGCATGTTGTGTAACGTCATGACAACATCGGGAGAGTATTGCGCGCAGTTAAGACAATGGATACGCACATTAAAGACAATGCTTAATAATGGGTTCGCAATTGTGCAGTGACAAGAACCCTGTGAAAATAGATGAAATCAATAATTCTGTACCTGTGAAAAATATATATACCAAATATTAACTAGCTTGAGCTGAAAGATAACATTCGATGCCCCCTCATGAACTTTCTATAGGCAAAGTTAGTCTTATAGGAAAAATGAAAGGTAGATGTAATTTGGAATTCATAGTCATGGTCATCTACCTCCCATTTTAGTACAATTCCTTAGCACAAAAAGAGAGCTGGAGAAAGAAAGTCAAATATATGCCCAAGAATCATTTGTCTATGCCATATGATTGTCTAATGATCATTATCCCTACAGTCAAAGACATGAGCAAATAGAATAATGAATAAAATGTCACTCAAAACGACTTATTTCCTTCTTTTTTATACACTGGTTCGAAAGTGTGCGTAAAATATAGACAACTATAGCTTATGTCGTTACCGTGATTATTATCTTTGAAATACTAGTAGTCGTGAACAGGTGCGCAAAAGTAAGGGTGCCTTACTTTTTTTCTCCTGGGGAGGGGGGAGGGGCAAACACTCTGAGGTGCCCCACCTCACAAGAATATGGGTCCACTTCGCACGCTTGCTACCTGCTTACAGCCCTACCCCCCCCCCCCCCCCCCCCGGCCATGCAAGCACATCCCCGCAACGCCTTTTCTTCCATATTCCGATATATTTTCAAAGTGCGAGGTTTAGAATATTTCATTTTAAAAAATGGAATAATTGAAGCACTGTAATCATCCATCGTTTTTCAATATCCCTCCTTACACCTGAAATAGGGCTGCCCGAATATGAGGATATTTAGGCGACTCGCTACCAAAATATGAGGATTTTCGGGAACCTTGCAAAATTATTTATTATAAAAATGGGGGGGGGGGGGGGGCGCTGCTAGCACAAAAACCAGTACATGGACCCCCTTTTTTCAAACTCTCTCCTCCTTCGGTATAATTTTCTCTACAAATCTGGAAATTTTGGTGAAAATGACATGGATTTTGAATGTACAGGAGAGTTATTTTGCACCCATCCCATTCCTAGACAGGTTCCCAGCTAGCCATGCGCACTTTTTGCGAGTTTTGCGAGTTTTTGACTTTTTCCGCCACCTGAGGGCGCTGCTAGCACAAAAACGAGTGCATGGACCCACATTTTTAAAACTTTCTCCTTCTGCAGTATATAATTCTCTACAAATCTGGAAAAATTTACGAATCTGGCATGGATTTTGAATGTACAGTAGAGTTTTTTTTGCACCTATCCCATTCCCAGACAGGTTCCCAGCCAGTCATGCGCAGTTTTTGCGAGTTTTGCGAGTTTTTGACTTTTTCCGCCACCTGAGGGCCCTGCTAGCACAAAAACGAGTGCATGGACCCACATTTTTAAAACTTTCTCCTTCTGCAGTATATAATTCTCTACAAATCTGGAAAAATTTACGAATCTGGCATGGATTTTGAATGTACAGTAGAGTTTTTTTGCACCTATCCCATTCCCAGACAGGTTCCCAGCCAGCCATGCGCAGTTTTTGCGAGTTTTGCGAGTTTTTGACTTTTCCCCCCACCTGAGGGCCCTGCTAGCACAAAAACGAGTGCATGGACCCCCATTTTTAAAACTTTCTCCTTCTGCAGTATATAATTTTCTACAAATATGGAAAAAATTACGAATCTGACATGGATTTTGAATGTACAGTACAGTTTTTTCGAACCCATCCCATTCCTAGACAGGTTCTCAGCCAGTTCTTACGAGTTTTGCGAGTTTTTGACCTTTTCCGCCAACTGAGGGCGCTGCTAGCATAAAAACGAGTGCATTGACCCCATTTTTAAAACTTTCTCCTCCTTCATTATACTTTTCTCTACAAATCTGGAAAGTTTGACGAATATGACATGGATTTCGACAGAATAATGGGGATTTGTATATGACATTGAGAATTCTGAGGCCTATCAATGGCCAAAAACCTGCGATGACGTCATTCTACCCTGACACCCAATCATGGCACAGTTCAGTGTCCCATAGAAAAAAAGTAAGCACATGGACCTATAATTTTCTATGCGTATTTGGGCTTCTCATGGACCAAAGTAACTGTATGCAAAGTTTGGTGAAAATGACATGGATTTGACTTTAACTGTGGAACGTCCTTAAGGCGCTTGACTGGAGATGCGAGGATCGGGCGTTCGATCCCCGGCACGGCACTTATGCCCTTGAGCAAGGCATTTTATCTACACTGCTCTTTTATCGTACACCAAAATAAATGAAGTGCTATAGGCATATTGATACCAGCGTGTGTATGTGTGTTATTAAAAAAAAAAAAAAAAAAAAAGACTCCAAACTGACCGATTCTTGACCACTGGTGGCAATGTATTTTGTTTGTTCCAGTATGCCCTCCTTCGGAGGGCATACTGGTATGATCGAATCTCTATGGTTTGTTCGGCCTGTCTGGCGTAGGTCTGCTCTGTGTCACTTTGGTATAAACAAGCTATATACAAGCTAATCAGCAGATGGGAGGCTTTTTAACCGTAATTAAATAAATAAACTCAAAAACTCAAAACTCACACTATGATTTTATATACCATTTCTTAATTTTTGCTATATTTTTGGGGCACATAACCAATCTACTAAATGACAATGTTAATATATCTTACAAATTTTCGCAAAATGAAAAAAAAAAAAGAAGAAAGAATAGATTTAATTAGAATTTTGAAAATACAGGTTGGTACATGTATTTAATTACATTGCGCTATTGTCGCGTGCTATATGAATGAAGAGGAAGAAATAGTTATAAAAATAATATGTAATTCAAAATTAATTTATGTTGCAGAGTAGTATTTTGCAAAGTTAGGTAAGCAATTATTTCTAGGATTATTTTCATACATTGCATGCACTAGAGATCTAAATTATAATTTTCAGAAAAATACACGAAATAAGTTGCCTCGCGTTTATTAGCCGCTACACAATAACGCGAGGTAACTCATTTCGTGTATTTTTCTGAGAATGAAATACTAATAATGAAGACTTCAGAAAAAAACACTATTCATTGGCGAATGAGTCAATGAATGACACCTTCCCCAAGGCATTTCGCATGCCGTTCGCCCCATTTTGCAGTCTGTATTTTTTAGTTGAAGATGCAATGTCTTTCTTGATCAGTGATACCCAATTACCCATAGTTATTAAACTGAATTTGTTTCTTTCCACACACAAAAACTGGGCTCCGTTTCATAAGACCTGTTATCAATAAATTTGAATTTGATTGGCTGAGAGCAAATTTGTTATTTAGATTTATGTTAGATGTTATCAATAGCAAGCTTTATGACAGGGCCCTGAAAATAAATGTACGTGAATTGCATACACCTTTTGAACAGCACTCAATGATCTGTGTCTAACTACTAGTCATGAATACATGTATGTATACAAGGAAAGAAGAATAATGTACGTATTAATTTTAATGAGATGTACGGTCATAATTTATGATTTGGTTTAAATATCGTATCGAGATACATCGGTTTAACTTTGTAAGGTCATCGTCCAAATAATCATAATTAATAGTCATGTTCCTTCAGACTGAAATATCTCACTTTACATCTGAAATAAAAAAAATTAATAGTCATGTTCCTTCAGACTGAAATGTAAATCTCAATTTACATCTAGAATAAAACAAAATTAAAATCAAGTACAGTAATATGACTTAGAGGTCAGGGTCAATAAGCGACGTGACAGAGCTGGATTTCATCCCCATGCACCATAGCCTTCCACCACACTATAAAAATTGATAGACACTTCTGTACCACAGTACTTTGAACTTTGTTATCAAGTGGGTACACAAAAACATATGGAAAAAATCAACGAGTAAAATTATATTGATTAAAAGATAAGTGAAATATCCGGAAAAGTATAGCTCCCTGATCGTTTCCACTCCACTCCATTAATCTCTCATTCAAGGCACATAGGGTCTAGGGGCATCGATCCGGTGGAGAAGGGGGGGGGGGGGGTAGTCGCTCCCAATAATCTGATCCTCCATAATCTTGAAAATGTAGCGATGCCCTGCAATGAAGCCCCATCCTCGCCACATCCTCAGTTCTTCCTACATATCGGGCAGTGCCGTATTCGGGGTGGGGGGGGGGGGAGGGAGCGGCGCACAAATGACCTGCGCCCCCCCCCTTTTTGAAACCCTATTGGCATACCTTTAGTGCACAAAAATACCCATTTACTGTGTAATTTCAGTTCGCCTTAAAAACAAATCCTGGATTGATTCGCCCCTGCTATACTAGCCACTATTTCATCAGCTATTCCCATGGAGTCCAAACATAGTACTTGATACATGTATGTTTGAATACACGTCGTGACCTACCTCATCTTTCATTGTTCGCATTTTTGACAGAAATATTTGTTGGGAGTCTTGGGACTTTACACACTGCACTGCTGTTCGATGCATGAATGCTGACGTCGGTGAATTGCCAGCTAGTTGGTCCAATGCTGCTTATATCCATGTCGTCGTATTATTAACAAACCACGTATTACAATAATGGCGAAGCCGGGTGCAACGATGATCCTTGTGGCTAGGTTCTCCTTCTTCTGCATGGAGATCGGTCTAGCGAAGTCGTTCGGCGTGCTCATCCCCGAACTGGAAGAACAGCTTCAGACATCGAACGCCATCATTGGTCTGATCACGTCTCTCTCACTGGCGACTATGTACCTTGGATGTAAGATCGCAATTTTGTTTTGGATGGAAATAAGGCCAGGTGATGAGCCAGGGTGATGAGAGGAGGGGAAGGAGGAGGAAGAAGGGGAAGAGTGGATGAGGAGCGGAGTGGAGGAGTACAAGAGAGAGAGAGAGAGAGGGGGGGGGGTAGAAGGGAGAAATAATGATGAATATAAGGAGGGTAGCCATAGCCATGTAAGGGGGGGGGGCAAAGGGCAGGACGGAGAGAGAAAGAGAAAGAGAGAGAGAGAGAGAGAGAGAGAGGAGTCTTGCACTATCTATAGTAGCAATATGATATAATTATATAGTAGTGGTCATAGCAGCAGTTTCAGCAGCAGCAGCAGTGCGATACGTGACAGTAATTAGTGGTGGTATAGTCATGGACGGAAATATGCAGGAAATTCTTTTCATCATGGGGGACGTATGCAACAGGACCCCTCCCCCGATGAACAGAATTGCGTAACACATCTCCGCCACTGATAGTAGTAGTAGTAGTAGTAGTAGCAGTAGTAGTAGTAGTAGTAGCAGCAGTAGTAGTAGTAGTTGTTGTTGTCGTTGTATAGTAGTAGTAGTAGTAGTAGCAATAGTAGTAGTAGTAGCAGCAGCAGTAGTAGTACTAGTAGTAGTTGTTGTTGTTGTATAGTAGTAGTAGTAGTAGTAGTAGTAGTAGTAGTAGTAGTAGTAGTAGTCGTCGTCGTCGTCGTATAGTAGTAGTTTATATATATGATCTACCTTTATTTTAGTTCTTAGATGCATAATTCTACTATTCCACATTCAAAATCTCTTCACGTAGGTACAATACAATGCAATTGAATGTTTGCTCATGTTTCAGTTCACTACAGAATATCAAGTGTCCCTGAAACAGGCACCACAGAGTTTATTGTTATTCAGAATGTTAAATTCTTCTATTTGTTCTGGTTATACTATTGATAAAAGCGGTTCTAAAGCATGACGCAAATCGTCGACATAAAACGTTCTTTCAATGTCTGATGTCAGAAAATCAACAACGGAGATCTATGGATAACTCCCTTGTTCTTGTTTTAACGGTTTTTAACAATGGTGTCTCTGTGAATATAATGACAGACCTAACATTTAACACATACCATGTATAGATCAGTTAACTGGAAATTACATTACTTATGATTATACGTGACGATCATTTTCGATAATACGGGCTACATTCACGTTCCATGTGTCGTACAAATATTTTATAAAAAATAGCTTGTCTGGTTTAGTTAGCATCATTATTTTAGATAATTACGATTTCTGTTATATTGTGTAAGAAAATTGTAGCCGAAAGATCTAATTGCAATATTGTGACGTGGGAATAATATTTACAAAATTGGTCTCATTATACCTGCGTATATTATGCGTAAACTCTATATCCCAAATAATGTGCAGCCGTCAGACCGTATGTATTTGTAGGCCTACTCGAGAAATATGTTGGTGGTTCTCATTATTGTCTCCTCGTAGTATTCTGATACCATTATATTTCCCTACAACAATTGCTAAAGGTATTGACAGAAAATAGATAAAACGATAAATATCTCACACGCTATGTATGCTGTACAGTAAGATATTAAAAAGAGCTCACACTCAATATAGGTCACTCCCCAGAATTATGTTTTTTAGACTATTATTTTAGCGCTAATTTCTTTTCTTAATTAAAAAAATGAATCAAGGTATAGTTATAATGAAAAAGAAGAGCGTAAATCTACCAAACATCATATGATTAACCAGGAACATAGTCCTCAGTTTTTTGGTTTCTTAGTTTTTCATTTTCTGTATTTTGCTGAATGGAATAGATTAACTGTCTGCATGCCTCGATTTGAACAGATGCCAAAGCCCCTCCCGCACCGCCCCTTACCCCATGCAAGGGCGCACGCTCTGCGTGTGCGACCCGACTGCCCCTCAAAAAATAAAATCCTGGCTACGAGAGTGTAAACAGAAAGCTATAAATAACTTCCACTTAACATAATTCTTTACCCCTTTTTCATCTTTATGAGAGTGGGATTACACAAAAAGTTACGTATGGGACTGTTTTATAAATCCCGTCATATTCGCCAGAAAGGTGTTTTAGAACTTTCATTTTAGCACTCAGAGGTTGTCGTGGGATACTGAAATTTCGAACTATGGTAGTTTGTACATACTTCTTTGTAGTGAGACCAGTTTAAATAACAATATTGTTAAAGATCACTCATCATTTAGAAAGACTAGTGGGTCCATTATCGGGCCCTTATTTACAAAAATGGGCCTGAAACCTTTTAATGGAAGCTGTAGGTGCCCACCGTGTATATTCATTATACATGACTATCACTGATAACATCGGCACATCACGTAGCATATGTTTCGATATGTAAGTCAGTGATATATATATGATTTTTAATGCATTTTCAATCGGGCCGTAATTAATAGATTTAGGGATCCCATTCAGGTGCCCCCAAAATGATGTAATCTTGATTGATTTGATAAATACTACAGTATTTGAAGAACACATTTTCAAATATCTTTAGAAAGAAATTATGTCATGCCACTATAGTTTAATGCTCTATGACCACTTATGTTACATTTGGCCCTCTTAGATCAGGATTTGGGCACCTGACACATATTTGGCCACCATATTATGATACCCACAATGTATCATTGTATTTTGATATCAAAATAGCCATTTACTGAGCTTCTATTACCTCGACATAAGCATTTAAAGCACTCTTTTCGACTCTAGTGAGTAGCTGGTCCTTTGGGCCCTTTTGGTTCAAATGCTCGGCCCCTGTGGTCTTTGGTGGGTCTTAACCATTGCCGTATTTAATTTTACTGTTTATAATGGGTTTTTAACAACAAACGAACATTTCTAGTCCCAAGGTTGGCTCTGAAATGCATGAAAACAGTGGCGGGCCACTAAAACATAAAATTAGGGCACTTTGGGATTTTTTTTAATAAAAAAAAATCAGTCGATGCCATCGTTATCAGCATTAAATTTTACATAGGAATCCATACTGAAAAAAAAAAAAAAACACTATTTCCCATGAGGAGCCGTCTGTGTACCTAACTAGTTGTGCTTAATCATAGTAGTTATATATTCAAAGTAGAAATGGCCAATGACACCATTTTTTCAACAATTAGCCCTGCCATTTTGAATGTCATGATTGTTCTCTTTTCATATTCATTACCTAATCAATCTTAAGCATTATCTATATTCGATTAATCAATTTTTTGGCGATATAGTCTTCTGGTGGTAAAGCTATGATAAGATAGGGAAACGACGGCATTTTGAGGTCTTTTGTGTAAGCCACTTTCTATTCTAATTTTTTTAACATGGGCATTTGGAATATTGCCTCGTCTACTTGCAAAGTTATTGACAGTAATTGAAAATATCGACCAGTTTTGACACCTTATATTGTATTTCTACACCTTATTTCTACACCTTATTGTAATTTACCCATGCATTGGAAATTTAGAAGAGTTTTAGTTTCATATTTCAATCACGTCTGCTGGACACATGATAAATTCAGCTTGTTTTGTAGCTAGCTGATGAGTTACGTCCAACTCTGATAACAAATTTTAAAAAAAATGATGTTCGGGCATTTACTGCGATCAGAAAGCATTAGATTGATGATAAAATGCACATAAAACACCTTTACCTTGTTTGAATGAAATTATGATGCAAACATTTAAAAAAAAAAATACAATACAACATGGGCTTTAGAAAATAGGGTCGTTATTATTATTTTTTTATAATCAGTTCACTTATGGATTTCCCTTTGAATACTGTTGTTATTTTTATTAATTCATTTGGGGTGGGGTTAACTATTTTTTTTTTAATTTATTTATTTATTTATTTTTTTTTTTAATTTATTTATTTATTTATTTTTTTTATTTTTTTTTATTTATCTATTTATTTATTTATTTTTTTTTTTTATTTTTTTTTTTTTTAATTTATTTATTTATTTATTTATTTTTTTTTTATTTATCTATTTATTTATTTATTTTTTTTTTTTTTTTTTATTTATTTTTTTTTTTTGGGGGGGGGGGGGAGATCAGTTCACTTATGGATTATGGATACTATTGTGTTTTCGTTTCCATCCCCATAGCTCCGATTGCAAAGATGCTTATACACCGCTGTTCACGTCCCCGCATTCTAACAACTTTATGCGGGATGGCAGCAGGATGTGCCCTGATTGCAACAGCATTTACGCGAAATCTCGTTCTCATTGGCATACTCTTTATGTGTGTCGGTAAACAGGGGTGTTGATAGCCGGGGGGGGGGGGGGAGTAAACGTCCCCCAACTTTTCAGGTGGGTGATGGTGTGTACAAACATCCTCCCAGGTTTCACCCCCCCCCCCCCCAAAAAAAAAAAAAAAAAAAAAAAAAAAAGAAGAAGTGGTGGAAAATATACATTTCTATTATATGTTGCAGATAAATATAATTTTATGTACTATATTTATTAATATTATTCAAATTTATAAATTCTTTATTTCAATATAGATATTATTTATGTACAATATTGTAGATTCATATGAATTTATTGATAAATGATATTTATCAACAATTCTGATTTTTCCCGATATATTTTTTACACTACTAGAAAGTAAAAACCACCTACATAGGTGTTGATCTGGGAGGGATATGGAGGTATAATTTAAAAAAAAATTGAATTGGGGGGGGGGGGTGGCCTGTGTTACCATTTTTCAAAGCCATAATGCAGAAAAATTATTTAGATAAAAAGTACATGTAATTATTCTCGATTTAGAGGGTTCAGTCGGTAACTTTCCTTTATAATGCAATTTTGCCACACTTATGTTATTAGTAATACCAATTTTCAAAATTAAAATGAAAATATAGTCACAGGAATCGAATGTGGTGGGGGAAGAGGATATACATCACCCCAATATTCATCGAGAACGATGACATGTGTCATCATCACTCAACTATACATAGAAGTTTTGAAGGAAAACCCTTTTTTTTTTTGCTTGACAGAGAATTATGGAGGGAAACTTGACCCCCTTAACCCCCCTTCCCCATTGAGAGAATTTTGGAGGTCTGGTGAAATTTTTTTTTGTCGCCAGCCCCCCCCCCCCCCCCCCCCCCCACACACACCAAAAAATACGGGTCTTCCTCCAAGCAGTTTCCAAAAGTTGACAAACCTGCATTTGTGTGCCCCCACCCCCCTTATACAAAATCCTGGATCCGCCCCTGCATAGAAGAATGATGCATGACCCCATTTTTCTTTGGAATAAGTTCCCGTTCCATATTCTTATAAGTGCCCATATTGATAATTACACCTCATCCCTCACCTTATACCTTTGATAAATGATCCTATTTCAACAAGAGCATTTATCCCTTTTAATCATTTTAATGTAACAAGTCTTTTTTTTTTTGGTAATAATTATATAGGCACTGATTTATTTTTTCTACTTTATAAGAACATTTTTCCTTTCTTATAAATGCCCCTTTTCAAGTGTAATAGGTGTCCATTTTCACCTCTGATAACTGCCTTTTCTACCGATTTTAAACATTCATTTATTTTTCTAATAAGTGTCCTTTTCCCCTTGATGAATACCAAGTTTCCCTTTTCCATAACATGTGCCACTAATCCAAAGTGACTTAGAGCCAACATTCCCAAATGCTAGCTCGTTACACTCTCTGGTATTAAAAGTAAAGCTTATTAAATAAATTTTCATTGTGAAATTTTGCAAATGAAACAATGTACTTGCGACCTCACAAATTTTGAATATTGTTTGTTCGCTCACTCGCTCAATATTCAAATCATACAACAAAACTGCAAAGCATGATGCTGAAGTTGTATCTTGGACATGTAAAGAGAAAACCATATAAGTGTTTACACACCCTCACCCAACACACACTATATATATATATATATATATATATATATATATATACCGAGTGTCCCCCCCCCAAAAAAAAGATACACTTTTAAAATGGCCCCCAAATAATTTTTTTTATAGAATTTGGGGGGAAATTTTTATATATATGGATAGCTGAAAGTCTCTTCTATCATATAACATCAAAAAGTCTGAAATGTCTTATGCTTGAGTGAGCAATGCCCACTTTTGTAAAGGACATGAAAATTAGGTTTCGCAGGAATTGGCTATCCACTTTAGTTGAAGTGAAAAGTTATCCAGTTTATAAATTGCAATTTTCTGATGAGTTTATGATAAATCATGATGGATATGGGTTTGTGCAGTGAATGACGTGGCTTATGAATTCAAAAGTTTATGCATGAGTGATCATGTATTGTCTTTTTAATCACAATTTGATTATGGAAGTTGTTTTGACAGTACCGTATTATCTGGTGTTGATGTCTGTGGTAATTGTAGCGGTGCTCCTGGTAGTTCGTGTTGGGGGGGGGGGGGGGGTGGGGGTGTCGGTCGTCGTGTGTGTGGGTGTGTGTGTGTGTAATGTGTCACAATTCCGGGAGGTGTTTTTCATTGTCATAGGTCCATCCGTAGGCACTTTGCTGCATTCCAAACCATTCATCCCATCTTTCCTTGCCCAAAACTCTACCATTTCCAAAACTCATTTGCCATAAAGGAAGTTTGCTAATTAATACCCATTTGTACCCTATGACGCCTGAAGCATAATCTGTGATATTAATAGCAAGTGTCCTTCCAAACAACAAAGATACCGCATACGAGTCTTCCATGTTTTCAATTATTAAAATCTTTGATGTACATAATCTAATCTCCACCTGAATCATTGTTTGATTGATCGATTGATTGATTGATTGATTAATTGATTGAATCAGTGTTTGATTGATTGATTGGATCAGTGTTTGATTCTGAATTATCAAATTTCTGTTCCTGAATAATGGTGACATAAACCATGCCATATACCCAGCACAAATCCAAAACCTAATAATTCATTATCGATTACCACAGTCAAATTATGATAACTGATGCATAAACTTTTGATTACATAACACCATGTCATACATCGCACAAACCCATATCCATCATAATCTATCATAAACTCATCATACCATAAGCAATTTCTAAGCTGGAGAACTTCTCGTCTCAGCCAAAATAGTGAATTCCTGCGCAACCTAATTTTCACGTCCATTACAAAAGTGGGCAGTGCTCACTCGAGCATGAAATATTTTTGGACTTTTTTGGTGTCATATGATAGAAGAGACCTTCAGCTATCCACATATATAAAAAAATTCCCCAAAATTCACTAAAATGTTTTATTTGGGGGGCTGTTTTAAAAGTTTATCGTTTTTGGGGGGACACTCGGTATATATATATATATATATATATATATATATATATATATATATATGTGCGTGTGTGCGTGTGAGGGTGTGTTTATATATATATTTATATATATATATATATATATATATGGTACTTGAGGGAAATCATACCCCCCCCCCACTTATGAGGACATGTCTACGCCCATGATGGTAAGTAATGTACGACGTAGTTCGCACCCATCCGCCATAATTGTAATCCGTGCTAACCTCGCGCTAACTATATGATAATTGTGTTTCGTTGTGAACAAAAGTTGAACAATAGGATCCTCACATTTTACTTTTTTTCAAACATGTATATGAATAAATGCTTAGAAATTTTTAACATCCATCCCCAAATTCGATTATCCAAATGGTTAGATTCAATGATTAGAATCAAAATTCCCTTGGTACAAACAGCTTGTCACCAAAGGTTATGAGGCATAGGATATTTGCCATAATAATGACTTCTGAATAATTCCTCGTTAACATGCCCAAGGAGTTATCACAGAACTGTGATAACTCCTTGACATGCCTATGTCATCTCTGAAATTTTCTTTGGCTTGCAGGATTATGCTGTTCGGTTGTAAATCTTCAAGCATTGGTCCTGCTTCACGAATACTACCAGGAAGATTTCCCTTTCGCCAGCTGCATCTCTGTTCTTGGTATTCCTTTTGGTGCCGTTGTCTTGCCCCCAATCACAGAGAAGCTCCTAGAGCAATATGGTTTGAGCGGGACACTACTGGTAGTCGGGGCGTTGGTCCTGAACATGCTACCCATCGGACAGGTGCTGAAGGTTCCAAGATCCGTTCCAGGTGTTAATAGTCAGCAGGAGGAGAGGGAGCTTGATCCACTCATGCAAGTGACACCATCTAAAGGTCACGAACATGTCCGATTATCATCTGCCAACAGTGTGACAAGTGACGCATTTCCAGACGTCGATTCTCAGAGACATGGCCATTTGACAAAGACCCATGAGCAGAGGAAAACAGAGGAAAATGATTGTGCCATCCATAGTGTCGGACCTGAATCGTCTTCACAAGCGTATAATTCTTCTATCAGTGATACAGAGATTGAGAGATATCCGCAATGTCTCGAAGACACTAAAGATGATGCGTGTAGGATAGATACCATAGGACCTCTTTCACTGAAATACTCCTCTGAGGACATTCGTACGAGAGAGGAGTCGGTCATATCATCTTGTTTTTCCTTCTTCTATTTCGATGTCCTGATCAAGGAACCACTCTTTTCAATCTTCTTCCTTCCAAGTGTCTTCCTGACTTTCTTGGTGACTGGTGGATGGGTTCTTTTCATCGTTCTTTACGCCGTGGAGCACGGGATCGACATTGCTCGTGGAACCTACCTCGCAACATCCGGAGCCACTGGCGGGATTGTTTCGTCCATCGCAATATCCATTGGCCTTCGCTACCGCCCAGCATGGAGTCCACAATACTTGCTGTGGAACCAGGGACTGCCGACCGTCATGTTCTTCTTGCAGATTATCCACTCCTCCTACAGCTACCTGGTAGTAATGTCCTTTCTAATCGGGTTCGGACTGTTCGGCGCTAATGTGACCGTCGAGGCAGTATTGTCGGAAGTTGTCCAGAACAAGAATTTCCCCGATGCTTGCAGTGTCTTCTACATGTGTGTCGGCCTTGGATACATCTTATCCGGGTATATTGCAGGTATTGATAATTATCATTACTTAGCCGATACGGTACAAATCAGAAACAATAGACGATACGTGCTTTGTTCATTGCCGATTAAGCTAGGATAAATTGAATGCAAAACGTGCAGCAAATAACTTGGATGTCCATACTATTTTTTTTTTTTTTTTTTTGCTTTTGGTGATAAGACATTACGTAGCATCGTACAGAGACATCTACCCCAGATGGCATATCTTCCGGAATACTACCTCAGACAGCTAACACCTAGTATACAAATATAAAGGGCATCAACCACCGTGCCATCTTCCTCCTAGAACGATAAATTATAATGCCTCCCAGTAGGGGTAGCATTAATTTGTCTGGATGCATTTTTCGGAGAGATTGTCCCGGAGTCCTATATAGGTAGTTGTCCAAGAGGATAGTTGTCCCGGAGGTAATTGTCATAATTAGTGGGAGTTTTTCAAAAACGAACCCGGGCACATTTTCGTAGGATTGTTGTCCCTTGGGGTCTCGCTCGATCGCTATGGTCCCTCACATAATATACTTTAATGTTAAGATATTGTAAGAGATCTGTCAACCGTTGACAGGCAGAGATTCCATTGTTTTTTTAAGAGCTAGAGAATGTAAATTTTTAATAGGGTCTATACTACGAATTGTAGAGTTAGCGATTCAGTGGACGTCTCTCCCTCGAAAATATTCAGTGGGTCGTCCTCAGAGATTTAGAAAATTTGTACAATTTAGGATTTGACCGTGCCTAACGCCATTAAGAGAAAAGAGAAAAGGTATGGACAATAAGATACTCTTCTCATACCCTTCTCCGCTAGACCGTTTCCTCGAATGTCGCGTGCCCCCGTCATGAAAAAGTATCGTCGCCACTGTGCAACAGCACTATGTTCTTGCTCTTTGCAGGGATTTTGTTTTCTTGGACATGATGACTTCCTTGATGTTGTTTCAAAGGCATCATATATCGGTCATCATAATCATTTCTTACCCTTGTCTAATTCTACAGGTTTCGTCCAAGATCAAACCGGCAATATCGAACTCCTCTTCGTGTTTCTTGGCGTGACATCACTGGTAGCCATCGGTTTCACGTTAGTGATGCTAGTACTCATCAGAAGAAGACAATATGTGCAAAGCCTTGATTCAAAACACATTGAAGAAGAGAAGACTGACGAAGCAAGACGGGTCTAAGCCTAAATTTTAGTAATCTAGAGTCATCCTTTCGTTTCGGAATCCATCAAAGGTCTACAAGACTACAAGAGTATACTCACGAGATTTTTTTTCTCACATCCGTATTGGTGTAAATCATAACCTGCTTCAGCAAATTAAGAAGGAAAGCACACAGCTAAAAATTTGTTTTGATACACTTTGCAGTGGTTGTTAGGATCACACACGTTCTGGACATTCAGTGTGGACTCAATTCTAAGAGTTTGTGGTCCAGAAGTATGGTTCACTTCATAGAGGGCAATGTTATGAGGATAGGGTCAGAGCCATCAGCCATTCACAGAGTTTGACCAACTCGGTTTCAGTTGGGCACAACACGGCGTATATTCCTTTGTTGCATGCTTGCCTAACAAAGCAACATGCGCCATTCTGTTACCTACTACCTACTATTCTAGTGTGAACCGAGGAGCAATTGTCGCCGGAGTATGTGTCGAACAACCGATGAAAGATGCATATGACATTAACATTTAATGGACAAAGCGATCCACCCTAAATTTGTTCCAATTTGGAAGAAAAAAATGTATGTATACAGTGCGTCCCAGAAAAAACGAAACCCTAAAACAAAGGGTTATTGTGATCACACTATGTGCTCTATGACAATAATTATCTATTTTCCACAAAGTAGAAGTATTGTGCTTTTAAATGATACCTTGATGGCATCCATCCGTACATGCTTTATCGAGCAGCAGCATTTTTAAAATGACATGTAAAAACTCAGTTGTGCCGGATTTGGGTAAAACCGTGAAAACGTTAGGATTACATGCCAAATTACTAAACTGAAATACCAGCTTCAAGAGATATGATACGTGAAATTCCATTGTGTGATGGCATACATTCAATCAGAAATTTATAAAACACGGGTCAATAACCAATTTCCAGTGGCGGCATGGGCATTCGCCCCCAAAATTTCCAATATCAATAAATATCCGATTTAAAAGATGAAAAAGTGCCCTTCCTGTAATTGAAAAGGTGCCCCTCTTGAGGTGGAAAATTGCCATAGTCTTGGTATTTTTCCTGCCTTATGTGCCCTTTCTACCTTGCATTTTCATTTGATGACAATGGAAAGTGTCACTTACTTTATATTTATGAAAAATTTCACCTTTTTGTCCGCTTTGTTCTTAAAGGAAATTCCAGTTCAAAAAAATGCAAAAAATTGCCTTTCATTTCGATTGCAGGTACCATTTCAATACAAAACATGCCCTTTCTTTACCCCCAACATTGACCATCCTTTATTTTATGATGAGGGCATTATCCTTATCCTCATTATTAAAAGAAACAGATGAAAACAGTCTTTTAATAGGGCTTTAAAAGTCACTGTTGCAATTGGGTCATGATCGCATGTGATCCTAACGTTTTCATGGTTTTACCCAAATCCGGCACAACTGAGTTTGTACATGTCATTTTCAAAATGCTGCTGCTCGGTAAAGCATATCCGGATGGATGCCATCAAGGTATCGTTTAAAAGCATAATACATGTACTCCTAGTTTATTGGAAATAGATAGTTATTGCCATAGAGCACATAGTGTGGTCACAATAACCCTTTGTTTTAGGGTTTCGTTTTTTCTGGGACGCACTGTATATTCTATAAAGAACGAAATTCCGACAAATACCATGCTTAGTTCCAACAATAGTTTATTTACAGATCCAAAAATTTTCGAAAGCCTCTTCCTTTATCAAGTTGGAATTAAGCATGATATTTGTCCGGATTTTGTTCTTTATTCATTTATTCCAACACGTGGAACTATATCGCTATATATATATATATATATATATATTCTACGTCTTAATGAGTTGTGTTGTGTAATATGTCTTTCATTTTATATTTTATATAGGGGTTCTTGTTAATAGCCGGTAACCGGCTATTTTTTTCCGGCTGTAACGCCGATCGTAACCGGCTGTGGCCTCACAAAAAAAAAAAACAAAAAAAAAAAAAATATATATATATTATATAAAATCAGTCTCGATTCAATTCAACAAGTCGCTATCTCAAATTTCAGTTTACACAAGCTTCACAGCGGTGTTGTGAAAGCGGTCGTAAAGAAACGGGAAGAAACAGCTCTAAACACAGCCAATGAGCGAGAGATCGAGAAAGCAAGAAGAAACAAAACTAAACTGACTCGACGAGGGCTAGCGCGCTAGCGCGCGTGCGGAATAAGCATAAGTCGGGGTTGCGGGTAATACACGATGCTGGGCTTAAAAAAGCCCAAAACAAATGAAGAGTCATATATCACCAAAACTGACAATAATCTAGGGGGCTAAGGTCCTGTTTATATGATCAAAGAGAATTCATTTACTGTTTTGTAAGTCTAAATGCTACGACATATTTTTACAAATTAATTTTGATGTTAAAATCAAAAGCCTAACTTGCGTATACATACAACCCACAAACAGGTTCATGCCGTGACACAAACCCGGCACAATTAAACCACGGTGGCAGCTTTACTCTCAATGAGGGCTACCCAAAATTCAAGTCCATTGACCAAGCAAGGAGTTATCACTGGACCAAGCAAGGCTTCGAGACGTAACGCTTGTCAAAGTAAAGATTTGTGATCGTATTATTAATCACCATCAAAATGAAAGAAAACATCACAAAACACACAATAACAATACAGATAAAGGCAAACTGATACCTTGCTTTAGAAAATATTCCTAGCTAAATCCAAGAACTATCACAGAAGTTTCATGTTTGAAGAGATTATGGCGCAAGGTTTTTCAACAAAATAATCGATCCCAAAACGTATGAAGTTTCCCCCATTTCATACCCATGCAGAGGTAGGTTCGCTCCATAGGTTCGCTCCCCCTGCTCCAGCGGCCCAGAGAGTTTGCACATTCTGCTAAAATGAGAGAATAGTCTCTGCACATGGCTTCTGCATAAATTAATTTGCATACTAGCTCAACCAATGCGCATTGGTTGAGCTAGTATGCAAATTAATTTATGCAATAGCTATGTGCAGAGACGTTTCTCTCATTTTAGCAGAACTTGCAAACTTGCTGGGCCGCTGGAGCAGGGGAGCAAACCTACCTCTGCATGGGTATGAAATGAGGGAAACTTCAAATGTTTTGGGATCGATTATTTTGTTGAAAAACCTTGCGCCATAGCTCTTCAAACATGAAACTTCTGTGATAGTTCTTGGATTTATCTAGAAATATTTTCTTAAGCAAGGTATCAGTTTGCCTTTATCTGTATTGTTAATGTGTGTTTTGTGATGTTTTCTTTCACTTTGATAGTGATTAAGATACGATCACGAATCTGTACCGTATCTGTACTTTGATAAGGGCTTGTCACGTCTTTGGAGCAAGCCTTATTTTGGTCAACGACTCAGATTCGAAGAGTTCCCCGACTTTGAAAATGAGTTAAAAAACAGGAAACAACCAATTAAAGTACAATTTTGTTTTACACTTTTCTAAATCATTTCTTTATGCTTTTGCCTCTAGATTTTGCCGTTTTGATGAGAACATGACTTGAATTTATCATGATTTTTTATTTATTTTTTTGCTCAGGGGGTCGAAAATTGGGGGTGCGTTTAATTTAACGACAGCGGTTTATACGTTATTTACGGTAATCCTAGCCTTTTTGCAACGCTGCAGTGTGGTAAATTTGATCATAATCATGAGAGTTCATTGTGTTCATTCACTTGTGCAAATCATATGACTGTAGGATATCAAGAATAGCTGCAGATATAAAAAAAAAATCATGCATTCACTTTCTGAACAACATGGATTTTAAATAAAATAACACCAATGTCATCTGAGCTGGCATTTTAAACCTGTTTAGTGTTGCCTTGTTCTTTATTTAAAAGAAGTAATTTCCTTGTACATGTAGGGTCTGGAAGATTGGAAGAATGGACGATTTTACCTTATCAATTCTTGCAAAAGCTAGGGGCGCTGCCCCTGGACCCCGCTGGGGGCTTCACTGCCCCCAGACCCCTGTTGCTTTTTTGGAGTAACCGCCTGTGAATGATAAATGACCTGCTATCAGAAAAATTAGCAAGAACCCTAAATAGTTATGTACATTGTTCTTTATAAAAAAAAAAGTAACCTGGACTTACTTTGTATATCTCTTTGTTTTGTTTCTTTAAAGATGCTGTTGAAAAAAATGCATAATTTGCCTAATTTGTTCTAAACTAACACATTCTGCTACAATAGCACTTAGGATATTGTCACGGAACATTGAAAAAAATATCCCCAGTAAGGTTTACTAATCTTTCGTACACTCTCGTGACAGCCTCTTCATTAAAAAACAACAACATAGAACAGCTATTCAATAATTTTGAACTCGAAACTCGTCAATTTGACTAGAATTTAAATCATCACTTTTACTACAGTAGATTAAAACTAAATATCCGAATAACTTTGATATTTTTTCAATTCATTTAGAATAGATTATTGTAAGTATCCCTCGTACACGAGTCTTTCTATTCAAATTTGAATATATTCTATTCATATTTAAAGAGATATTTGTGAGTGTTAAGAGCACTTGAAATTGTTAACTACGATATGTTCTACTGCAAAATTGGCCGATAATGATTTAACTCACTTATGATAATTAGAGTAGATTTCAATTTATCTGTATCTAAAAGGTGCTTAATAATATTAATAACATTTACATATATCATCATTATATGTAATAAATATGATTATATATTTCATACGGCGCCTGAAGTGGTTTGGACATGTAGCATGCATGCCTCCTGACCGCCTCCCATTCCAGGCCTATAAAATGACTTTAACAAACGGAGTCCGCCAGGTCGCCCTCCAACACGATGGAGGGACCAAGTGGAAAAAGACTTAGAAATCCCCCTTAATGAGGCTGAACAGCTAGCCCAAGGAAGAACTGAATGGCGTAGGATGACAAGTAGGAGAGCGAAGGGACACACTGTCCTATGCATTTAAGTCAATGCATTTAAGTCAAGTAAGTCAAGTAAGTCATATATTTATGTCTATAATGGAAGCTCATACATAAAAATCGTATTGCAATAACTGAAGTGTATTTTGTAAAGTATTTCGTTTATCCCACAGTACGTAAGTATTGTGATTATTTGAAATCGTCTATTTATTTTGTTAAACTACAGTGGCGAAGTATGAAGTATGATGTATCTTCAGCATTAAACGGAGGGGAAAAAGTATATCTGAATGCAGCTGTCAGACCGTCAATATTCAGTTATATTTTCATGTAAAAAAGATTATACCAGTAAACGAAATATGAAGTAGTCTGAATACATGGTTTTTGTGCATTTCATGTTATTGATATTGTTGCGAGTTTACCGTTACAAGTTGTGTTACTTATTACAATTGTCTTATGAAAGATCATTACCCGACGTTGGATAATGTCCGTATATACTTTTTTTTAAAATCAAAAGTAATTTAATAAAAGAACAATTTTATGTTTGTGTTTCTATTAGCTTCACGGTAATGGATGTTTCCACTCTTCAAGCGCTTTCAGATTGAAGGCAATTAACTCAAATGTGAGGAAAGAATGGACAGACGAAGTCCGATAAGAAGCAAAACTCGCAATGTGGAATTGATGGATGAGTATTGGTTAACTGGACCTTGGCGTCAAGAGGGCCAAAACTTCCTAGGAAATGGTGAGCGGAAACTGCTTGGAGGGAGATTCGTATTTTTTTCTTCTCGCCAGCCCGTGAGACCGACATGTTTCTGTATTCTCTTATGCATTTCCTTGTTTTGTCGGGTCTCGTGGATGGGCTGTCAGTCACTTTGGAAGACCCCTACCAGTTTAGTCAAAATAATTTGTTTGTGATAAGTGTGTATAACACGATCGCAAAGACTTTCGAAAAATCAAGCTAGTATAAGGAAATTTCAATCGCCTTGTCAATCATCTATATTGAAATATCGAACATTATGATGAAATATTACGTAATCCGAACATGATTTCTATGGACTACGATATATAAAATAGGGCATTGAAATGGTCTTGAGTTCATTTTTCAAAATTCTTTGCGATCGTGTTGTACATAATGCATTATCAAAGGGGAACATGTTGATTTTCCTGCTAACTGATGGTAGCGGAAAATGGTAATATCCATGCATGGGTATTACATTTATCTTGTCATCATACATGTACAATTCAAGTCCACTTGATTCGATCATGCTATTTCATTCATCTGAAAATAATGTATACATTTTACTAATGAAAAAACACATTGCCAAGTTTTAAGCAACGTGCTCACGAGAGGGGGTATTTTACATTTAAAAGTACCATCTTTCATATAGCTTTCTAAACAAAGTAAAGAGGCCAATTAAAATGAATTCAACCTGACATTGGAGTATCTCGGTGTTAAAGCGCCCTGGGGAAACAATGTAGTTACAATTACCTACGTTATTGTATAAGCGAGTGAGCACAGCCACCGAGCGGTACAGGTTTTTTGCATTTTAACCCCCCCCCCCCCAAAAAAAAAAAAAAAAAAACACACAAAAAAAACACAAAAAACAACAAAAAACAAACAAACAAAAAACAAAAACAAAAAACAAACAAAAACAAAAACAAACAAACAAAACAAACAAACAAACAAACAAAATAAAACAAAAACAAAACAAAAACAAAAACAAAACAAAAACGAAACAAAACAAACCCCCCCAAAAAAAAAAAAAAAAAAAAAAAAAAAAACAACAACCCAACCCAAAACACGCAATTTATTATGCATTTTATCTAGGAAAATTTGCAAAAGAGCACTACATTCGAGTGGTAAAAATTCGTATTTCCAACACTGATAAATGTTTTCTATTCACTTCCTTCTCAAAATGGGCAGCAAAATCAACGAAAACCCTTGAGAAATAGTCAAAGAATCATTTATACTGGGGCGCGAAATTATACGAGATCCTGAAGCAAAAAAAAAAAGAAAAGAAAAGAAAAAAAAAAGAAAAAGATCAGTGAAGGTTTGTGCAAAATGCACAAATAGTTATGATTTTTTAAAGTTGTAATCAATCCAATAGAAATTGGCAACTCCTTGACGTATCTTGCGAGCTCCTCTCCCATTTGCCCTGCCCCAAAAATCATTAATTTCCATTTTCTCTAAAGAAGATATTGAAACATACATGCACCTTAGATATAATCATTGCTCATATGTTTTTTTACACAAAATCTGTATGAAACAAATCCATTCCTTCATTAGAAACTAAGAAAATCAAAATTTATGAAATTTTCTTTACTAAGCAAATGGGAGAGGAGCTCGCATGATACGTCAAGCAGTTGCCAATCTTTGTTTTATTGATTACAACTTCAAAAATTCATAACTTTCTTATTTCTTATCGGATTTTGCTCAAACTTTTACTTATCTACATGTTTCTCTCATTTTCCTGCTTTTTTTCAAATCAACTAAATACCACTAGGGTGGACTTTCATGACACCTGTCTTCTATTTGTTAAAGTATAGAGAGGAAGCGAATAGAAAAGCTGTAAAGTTTATAACATTTTCGTATGAAAAATGACACTTTTATACTGTAAAAAAGATAACCTGCCTAAGAGCCGACACTTTATGTAAACTATATATAGCTGGAATCAAGTTTTCTCTAGCAGACCAAGAAGGTACTAGGCGAGGTATACAGTCGTCCTCATATAATAATCTTTCACCCGTATCAAATATTGGGGTATACACTGACCTGGCTGGTGAAAATCATCACGAAAAGTCTCATTATATACTGTCTGTATAGGGTAGTAAGAAAGCTGCGGAAGCTGCTAATAACATGGACTATTTCTACAGGTGCAATAGGGTTAGACAAGTCAGGCTTAGGATATCGAGATAATATTAACGTCCGGAAAATTAAAACAGGGAGAAACTCCCATCTCTTTGGTAAAAACATCTTTCGATTTCAGCTACACACAGTAGGCCTAGTGTGCAGACACGAACCCGTTTCACTCACTAAGCACAGGATCTATCCGCGCTGTTCTGAAAAGGAATGATAAGAATCTGAGGACATCTAGACTATGAGGAAATAAAAATTATTTATGTAATTTAACGTTGTTTTAAACCTCTGAAAACCGCATGACTAGTCAGTCCTTTATATCCAGTCATTTTCGGTGATTCCCCCCCCCCCCCCCCCTCTCGACCCGGTCATGCGATGTGCGGCGATTTCTTGTCACGGCCGGGGGACGCAACTAGCCTTTTACCATTGGTTGCTGTACAAAATTCAAAATTTCTGGGGGGCGGGAGGGGGGGGGGGGGGGATACGCCCCCTCCTGGGATCGCCGCCGGGACCTTTCGTCATAACATTTTTTAAATGTCAAAATAGAGTCTGCGTGCACAGACTACAGCTCCCGCGGTTTGTCTAAACGAAAGCGAGGAAACAAATTAAATGCATCGATCGAAAGGAATCGCTGGATAGCTGAGCAGACGGTATTTGGAAGAAGAGGATCTCCCATACTTTGCGTCATACCAGTGTGCAGTATATACAACGTTATTTATATGCGGAGAGCATAATGGAGATGTAGTGTTCCGTGGTTCTTGCTGCTTCTTGCTCCGTCAGTTTTCACGTTTACCATTCGCATTTATGAGTGTGTCATATTGCATTTTTAATTGGTAAAATTTTCTGAATCAGATCAGACAGTGTCAAAATGATCATCTGCGAATTGTTATGCCAAAAAACGACATGAGTAAGAGTTGTGTACATGCATGCGCACGGCTTCATCCCATGACGAATTACCCCGTTACCTTTGAGTAAGTATACTCATATACATTAATTTTATTTAGCATATGGGTATTTCGTATATATATATATATATTTATATATATATATATATGTTTGTGAAGAGAGAATGATGGAACAGAATGAAGCAGGTCACTCGGTGTATTTACAAGCTTTCGGCTCCTGGCCTTCTTCAAGTTTATTTGCTAAATCAAACAGAATGAAACAAATAATAATAATAAGCAACTTAACAAAACTAAAGACAACAAAACAGAACTATCATAAAGCTGGCAACATAAATCAACAGGAGTAAGTGAAATTGAAAAGATGTTACTCGGCAGGAGTAAGTGAAATGATGAAATCATACACAGTATACTCATGTATAATCATGTGAAAATATTTGTGTGCGTCAATATATATTTATTTATGATATGTTACTATTATATAAATGTACAAGTATATGCACGTGTACATATACCGTACGTATATCGCAGGTGAAGGTGCAAATGCATGTGAGAATATAGCGAGAGAGGTGTGGATGTGTGTACCAATCGGTTGAACCATGTTAAATTTAGATATGTGAAGAGAGAATGATGGAACAGAATGAAGCAGGTCACTTGGTGTATTTACAAGCTTTCGGCTCCTGGCCTTCTTAAAGTTTATTTGCTGACTTTTAAGGTCGAAGCAAATGTATATATACTCTCGTGTGCTTCGACCTTAAAAGTCAGGAGCCGAAAGCTTGTAAATACACCAAGTGACCTGCTTCATTCTGTACCATCATTCTCTCTTCACATATATATATATAAATTCATGATGTTCCACGTATTGGCATATGATGAGAAATAATAAAGGATGACTCGAATGCATTGAATGCCAATTTCAAGTATTTTTATTCTCCAAATTTTCGGGGGTCCTCCCCCTTCGTCAGGGAAAACGTAAACGTTTTCCCTGACGAAGGGATGCATTCGAGTCATCCTTTATTATAATATATATATAAATATATATATACGAAATAAAAAGCAAGGAAAAATCAAGGAAGCAAGGGAAAAGCAAGGAAGGAAAAAAAAAGAAGCATGTACATGTATGAAATATATATAGGTGAATATATAACGTGATAATTATAAAAGATAAAGTTCTGCCTCGGTGTATTATAATTCACGAAAACGGCTCGAAATGAAATCATCGCTCGAGCGGTGCTTTTATTTCGACTCGTTTTCTTGAATTATCATAACGTGTGGCATAAAGGCCAAAGTTGTTAACAATTTCTAGTCCTGCATGTGTAAAATATGAGAGCAAATTCAAGCGCTATCACCTATGGGACATTTCTATTGGTATTCTTACGTATACTCGTATAGCAATAAAGACAACGAGAAAGATCACCTCATATTTTAGCAGCGAGGTGTCCGAATATCCTCATATTTTGGCAGTGATCGAGGTGCCTGAATATTCTCATATTCGGGCAGGGAGATGCCCAAATATGTAATTTCTGTATATTTTTTCGTTTCCCTCGCGTTTCGCTCGCTCGCTAGAAGTTAGAAACTATACAGAAAGTTGATATTCGGGAAAAGGGCGTCATCACCCCCCCCCCCTTTTCCCTCGCGAAAATGTGCCCATAAGCCTCCATGGGGCTGCAGCCCCAGCAGCCGTCCCCTCCCGGCGAAATATGCCTATCATCGGAATATATCACTTTATCTGACATAATTATATCAAACACAGTATGTTGCCGGTTTCGAAAAATAGTCGGAATCATCTATATATTCTGTGCAATTGAAATCAACGGATTGATTGAAATTGCACGCATTTAAAAACAAATGGATTAAAGCAAACATCTGTTCAATTGAAATAGACAAAACTCATACAGACTGAAGTAATCATCTGTATAACTGAAATGAACGCAATGAGAGAAAGTGCATGTCCTTCGAAATAAACATATGGAAATAAAATATGAAAATTCATGAATCGTAAATCCACGCATTCATATTATATCTTTTGTTCAAAGCCAGAATCGTATTGTGGTGGTGACGACGATGATATTGGGCACTGAGCACTGGCGTAGCCAGATTTGGTGAACAGGATGGGCACTAACGGTTGTGGGGGTGACAAACAAAATGTCATAGCTTTTCTTGATATTTTACCTCCAAATGCTTGGGGAAGGAGTAGAGGAAGGGTTAGATTTTAACCCCTAAGCTCCGTGGATTACCGTTTCTTTCTCTTTTTTCTTTTTTTTTTTTCTTTGTGTGTGTGTTTGTGTGTGTGGGGGGGGGGGTGAACAAGGGGGCCATGGTACCCTTGTGCTAAGCCTATGGCACCGAAATTATGTTACACGATTGGAGCTGTATAATCAATTGGCGTACATCCTAGATGATACGACTGGTCAGGGACGGATCCACGAATTTGCAAATGAGGGGGCACAATGCCGAAAAAGTACACAATTAAAGAGGCAATTTTTTTGTATTGTGTACATAAGGTATGCCACTAGGCTTTCAAAAGGAGAGGCACGCCCCTCCCCTATTGGTATGAAGTAGGTTAGGATAGGTAGGCATGCATGGTAGGATGTTAAGAGAAACATTAATTGAGCCATTATAGAAGCAAAAACGAAGGGCGCTGCCAGGATTTTTTCAATAGGAGGTACAGGTGTGTCACAGCTTCCCTGTGAGGGGCAGAGAAACAAATTAGGCCTATAGTGGAGCACTGAATTATAGGCTAGTATAATATTCTGTGAAAGGGAGTGAAGAGTAAGCAAAAATTGCATTTTGAAATACTGCAATTTGGTCTTCATGATTTTCTTACACTGCAGAGCTGAACAGCATTACTCTGCATTCAATTATCCTATTTAATATTTTGGTGCACTTAAAAAAAAATGCATTGGGGCACCTGTAGGGACACATGAAATGTGTAGGAAGAGGATTATGTGTTTCCAGATCCCACCTCCCCTGGCTACGCCACTGAAGAAGGGCCCCTCCAAGTCTGTCCACATCGTTCACAATTGTCTAATTCATAAGTGCTTACGATAGAATGGTATATTGATTGTATAGCTAGTTATCATCATTATCAATAAAGATACTTACCGGTTCTACATTGCAGTGTTATTAATGGCGTGTGCATAACTTCAGGAACAACGTACATCTATCGCTATGGCGAGGCCGGGTGCAACGATGATCCTTGTGGCTAGGTTCTCCTTCTTCTGCATGGAGATCGGTCTGGCGAAGTCGTTCGGCGTGCTCATCCCCGAACTGGAAGAACAGCTTCAGACAACGAACGCCATCATTGGTCTGATCACGTCTCTCTCCTTGGCGTCAATGTACATTGGATGTAAGAAAATATATTAGCACATGATCGCAAAGACTTAAGGAAAAGCAAAAGTCAACACCCTATTGTATATCCAATACAATTCACGTGCAGATCATGCAATACATTATTGTATTGTGGTGATGGAAACGGCTATTGAAATTGCATTAGTTTACTTTTTCGAAAGTCTTTGCAATCGTGTTTTAACCGTCCCTCTTCTTTAAATATCTCCCGGTCAGAATTTCATTGTTTAATGAAATACACTATGATTTCTTACTTTGCAAATATGACATGATGTTGGTACATGACTTGTATAATATTGCGTCTAGTTTATTATTACCACTGATGTGAACAATGAGTAATAAGAGATGAAAAACTGGGTTAGTAGAGCTCACAAAAGAATTACCGTGAGGGAATTAAACAAATATTGGATAAGAATCACATATCGTGTGTACTGTTAGTGAGATAGTTTCTGGCCCTTTTCAAGATCTCTTCCAGAAATCACATACCGATAACAAATGATATGAATGAGGTAAGAACATACAATATAAATAAGTTGGTGAAAATTTACCCAATGTTGGGTAACAGGGAACATGTATGATTGTTGGGTAAAATCGTGCCCGAAGTTAACAAATATTTACCCAACAAACACGCATGTTTCCTTTTTACCCAATATTTTGTGAATTTTATTCAACAATTTTTTTATAGTGTGTACAAGAATTAAAAAAGAAAGGAAATTTCTTACCATGAATGATGATAATTTTATCATTTTATTTTCCACAGCTCCGATCGCGAAGACGCTATTACATCGCTGTTCCCACCCTCGCATGCTAACATCATTCTGTGGCCTGGCGGCGGGTTGTTCTATGATTTCAATTTCGTTCACGCGGCACATCGTTGTAATGGGTACGCTCTTCATCAGTTTAGGTAAATATGAATCATTCGATTATCCTTCTTTGTGTTGGGGCATCCCCGGCCAGTAGACCGAAAACCCAAAAGACCGACAGACTGCAATATACAAAAGTTCCACAAAAACCAACGTCCCCGACAACCCATGATGAGACCGACAACAGCCTTAACACAGCGAAAGACATAAGGAAAGACAGAAAGTTAGAAAGGTCCAAAAGGTCCACGAGGGCGACGTCTCTGACAACCCACGTCCAGACCGACAGCTCTCGAGACCGATAGAACAACAAGAAATACATAACATGTATAAGAAAAGATAGAAATATTTCGGTGTAGCTCTTGGTGTCATCTTTCATACTTTAATCATGCTGACCATCCTGACCTCATACCGAAGTGTTCAGTTTCATGTCCTTATGGAGATAATTTAGCTGTGCGGCTCCAAAACCCTGGAACCAACTTCAGGAAAGCACAACCTGTCCCCATTTTTAAATCTCTATTGAAGGGCCACCTGTTTTCAGAGGCTTTTAAGTGGATTAGTTCTGTGTATATAGTGTAAGCATATATATAGGAGTCTCCATCAAAGCGCAGTAGAGTATATTCAAATAGTAGCTGTGCTACAGAAATTAATCTTGTCATTATTATAATGGGTAATAATCTCATCCATATACTTGTATTTGTTATCATGTCAGCAGACAAGCTCCGAGCTAGAAGTACCTTCTTTGCCACCTTCAATATTTTCATATTTCAGCAAAAATTGATTCGTATTTTGATTAAGTCAATTTTTCAGTAGATGTATTTAATTTTCTTGAATTTCGTGTGAGTGTTGGGTTTCTCTTGACACTTTCCTTCAAAATAACCATGTTATTTAAGTCTTTTTCATTTGGTTGTTTATCGTTTATCACATTACGTGATTGCAGGATTGTGCTGCTCGGTTGTAAATCTTCAAGCGCTTGTCCTACTTCATGAATACTACCAGGAAGACTTCCCGTTCGCCAGCTGCATCTCTGTCCTTGGTATTCCCATCGGTGCCGCCATCTTGCCTCCAATCACAGAGAAGTTACTTGAACATTACGGGTTGGGCGGGACACTTCTGGTGATCGGGGCGTTGGTCCTGAACATGCTACCGATCGGACTGATGCTTCAGGCTCCAAGAACGAAGAGATCCGCTCCAGATGATGACATTCATCACGACCAGATGGAGCTTGATCAATTTATGGTGACGCCATCTGGAGCAAGAGGGGAAGAATCGAAGGAGTATTTTCGATTGTCATCCGTCCAAAATGAAAGGAGCCAGTTTGATCCAGAAATCGACTTTGAAAGCAACAGACATTCCACAAACGGCAAAAGACAGAGACAGATACATGTAGGAAAGAATAGTTTCGCCCTCCAAAATGTCGGACCAGAATCGCAAGGGTATAATACACCTATTGGTGATGCAATGAATGAGCAAAATCAGCAAGGCGTCCAAGACATTATGAAAATTTCACCCACCAAAGATAAACCACAACCTCTTTTACAAGATTCTTCGAACTGTACTGAGGACATTCGTCTGACAAACGGAACGATAGTTTCGTCTTGCCTTTCTTTCTTTTATTTTGACGTCCTGATCAAAGAACCGCTCTTTTCCATTTTCCTTCTTCCCAGCTTCTTGCTATTATTCTTGGTGACAGGTGGGTGGGCGCTTTTCGTCGTACTCTATGCCGTGGAGCACGGGATCGATATCGCCCGCGGAACCTACCTTGCAACATCCGGAGCCGTTGGCGGGATCTTTTCGTCTATCCTCATGTCCATTGGCCTTCGCTACCGCCCTGAATGGAGTCCGCAGTATTGGATTGCGAACCAAGCACTGTACGCAGTCATGTTCTTTTTGCAAACGCTTCACTCATCATACATGTACCTAGTAGTCATGTCCTTTTTAATTGGATTCGGACTCTTCGGCGTGAACGTCACAATCGAGGCCGTGATGTCATGCGTTGTCGAGAAGAAAAACTTTCCTGATGCTGGTAATCTGTTCTTCCTGGCTATCGGTATCGGATACATCTCATCTGGTTATATTTCAGGTATGATTAGTTTCAGCAATAGTGATATACCCCGGGTAGCCTCATCAATATAAATACTGCTCTTCCTGAGGGCCCTGCAGTTATCACCCCAGCATTCCTGGGCCCTCATTGTTATCAATCACAATTGCCCCATTCTATGACAAATTTGCTATCAGCCAATCAGATTTAAGGATTTCAGTAGCTTATAACAGTTTTATGAAACGGAGCCCTGGGTAACCATAATAATAATAATAATAATAAACCTGCAGGGTCGAGTGGAACAAAACGATGTGGGTAAAGGCCACCGCACACCTTACGATCGGTCTGCGATTCGATTTTAGAAGAAAATGTAATATCATTTGATAAATCATTTAAAAACTAAAAATATTTGTTTGTCGAGAGTCTGAAAAGTCATACAGATAGTAAAATCGATAATACCGCCTTTGCCGAGTTTTCTAGTCTGTGGAATGGCGAAATCGGCTCCGAGTCGGAGTGACGTCACAAAAATCGTACGACTGCCTACGATTTGAAACTAATTTTGCCCTTATTCCCTGTAGAAAGCTGGCAGTTTACCAAAAACCTATGTTTAGTATTCACTATTCATATTACTTTTCAGAACTTGAATAGGGTAGATTTCATTTGTTAAAATGCCAACATTTTAATGCCATAGCGATTTATTTCACAAATCGGATCGTAGACCGATCGTAAGGTGTGCGGTGGCCTTAAAACACCTTGTTCAAGGGTGTAAGCTCTGAGCTCGGATAGAACCTAGGACCTCTCGTATGAGAGTCAAGAGCCTTCACCAATATATCACAATGTTCCCACTAACTATCTATAATTGGGCGGGGGCGGGGGCGGAGACGGATATGGATATTAAAGCAGAATATCTGTGCAAATGAGTCTTTGGAACATCCACTTTGTAGTACTTAAAACAAATCGGGTGGCGCAATAGCAATGGACATTTGATTGTCATATTTCTCGAAACGATATTACAACAATGTCGTAAATGGATTGCGTTTGACAACATTCAACTTTTGTCTCAGAAAAAAATTAATATGATGTACGGGTTTTTTTTTTCAACACATAAATAAGTAATCATACCAGAATCCTCTTAATTTCCAGTTCGTCATTCAATTATTACGTACACATGTCTTTGTTTCGTCCAATATGACAGGTTTCGTCCAAGATCGAACCGGCAACATCAAACTCCTCTTCATTTTTCTGGGGATATTGTCAATGGTAGGTCTCGCTCTCATCACGACGACTGTGATAATTATCAAAAGAAGACAAGCTGTGCAAACTCTCCATTCAATCCACAATACAGATCATCATACAGACGAAACGATAAGTCTCTGAGGCTTACAAGAGTAGTATATCATTATATCAATGTTGGTCATTAGTTTGGATTCAATGACTATCATCATCTCATGGTGTTTTAAGTGCAGAAGTTATATGGTATTATATAATATTGCATAATATACAGTGCCTGTCAAAAAAGTATACCCAACTTTGATAGCTTCTAATTAAAAAGCTGTAATCAATGTGACCTTAAAATTTATTTCATGGTGAAGAGTAAGTTGTTTTCCGTCCAATGATACCTCATTCATGACTTTTCTGTTACGGATGCCTGAGCACCATCGTTTTCAAGAAGTCGTCAAAATCTCCTTGTACCAAGTTTGGGCTGATGCAACGATTGTGGGTCAAGTCATATGAATTTGTTACTTTAGTCTAAAATCCTTTTAAAAGTTGAATTTTCTTTCTTTCTTCAATGCTTCATTGTTTAAAGCGATCTAGATTTCTAAGCTTTCACATGACCTTGTTTCAATCCATAATATAATCTCAATTTATTTTTAACAGCCTTCTAACTTCCTGTCTCATGATAAGTAAAAACTTGCTGCGTTGTATTGATTGCAGTTTGCACCATTTCACCAGCACAATGTGAATGAGGTGATTTTCATGAATAGGTAGAAAAGGTTTTCTGACTTTAAAGACTGAAAAATACAAGGAAGGATATATGTGTTGAGAATTACCACAGTAAATGACACTAGACTTTCGTTTAAAAAATAGATAGCTTCTCGAATAAACTTTTTCCATTCTGAATTATTCAATGAAAATGCTTTTCTTGAATAAGGGATGGGGGTGAAACCGAGAATGTGTCATTATAGTGAAGAAAATATCATAATCTTTGCTTGTAATAAGCCTTTTCTTGAGTTTAACACATTTTCTATTCAAATTCACAAAAATCATTGGAAATTAAAAGAAATAACAAATTTGACCCACATTCGTTTCTTGAGCCCAAACTTGGTACCAAATGTTGACGATACTGTTTTTGAAAAGCCTGCTGCTCAGTCATCCGTTGTCGCAAGGTTATGAATAAGGTATTATTGGACAATAGTTAAGTTGCTCATTACAACGAAGTAGATTTTAAGCCCATAGAGGTTATAACTTTTTAATTAGAAGCTACAGAAGTTGGGTATACTTTTTATGATAAACACTGTATAAGTATTAATATATAAACGTATATGATTGCGATGATGCCGAACTGTATATAACATTACAAAAAAAAAAAAAAAAAAAAAAAAATCCGCTTATCAATGTCTTATCAATGTTGCTAATTCCCATTTCCCCATATGAATGCATATTTTTGTAAAAATACGGTGTTGCTTATATATTGATAAAAGTATTTATTTCACGAGACTTGCCAATGCTATCTGTATATATTATTTATTTATAAATATTAGTGCCATAAGATCAACTTTAGTTAGAAGATCGTCTATTGTGGGACCATTCAGATGGGCTATTGTAGAAGATTGGTTATAATGGGGCCAATCAGATGGAATATGGTAGAAGATTGGTTATGGTGACGATATTCAGATGGACTCAATCGATCTCGATTGATGGATGGACAATGGTAGGAGATTAGTTATGTTGGCGCCATGAGGATGGACTATGGTAGAAGATTGGTTATAGTGGTGCTGTTCTGGTAGAAGATTGCTTATGGTGTCGTCAGTCAGATGGAATAGAAGAATGGTTATAGTGGCGCTATTCAGATAGAATATGGTAGAAGATTGCTTATGATGGCGTCATTCAGATGGAATATGGGAGAAGATCGATTATGGTGGCGCCAATCAGATGGAATATGGAAGAAGATTGCTTATGGTGGCGCCAATCAGATGGAATATGGTAGAAGATTGCTTATGGTGGCGTCATTCAGATAGAATATGGTAGAAGATTGATTATGGTGGCGACAATCGGATGCACTATGATAGATGATTGGTAATGATGGCGTCTCAGATGGACTATGGCAGAGGATTGTGATTGCTTATGGTGGTGCTAATCGGATGGACTATGGTAGAAGATTGGTAATGATGGCGCCAATCGGATGCACTATGGTAGAAGATTGGTAATGATGGCGCCAATCACATGGACTATGGTAGAAGATTGGTAATGATGGCGCCAATCGGATGCACTGTCGTAGAAGATTGGTAATGATGGCGCCAATCAGATGGACTATGGTATAATATTGGTAATGATGGCGCCACTCAGATGGACTGTGGTAGAGGATAATATGATTGGTTATGATGGCGCCAATCAGATGGATTATTAGTCGACTTGACATTTTATGAACCTGTAAAAGTTCTTTTCGTTGCATTAAAAAAAAATATTTTTGATATTTGTCTCCAAAAATTTCAGCTTTGTTGCCCAAAAAGCAACTTTGAACATTTTGCATAATTTTCATAAATCCAAATGGATACATGCATAGGTAAAGTTAAACAGCCCAAGACAACTTACCCAACCAAGCCACAGATATGTAATGTACACCAACTTGTCTCGCCGCTGAGAAGTGTAGCGCCCTCAATCTTCATACGTACTTACTTGGGTATACTTGGGTGTAGAGACCAAGCTTATTTTTCCCTCTTTACTGCTACATCCTACGTTCCCAGAGTTGTCAGAATTCTGCTTTCTGGTAGAACTTTGACCGCTTTAGCAACTAGCATTATGCTAGGCATAATTTGACACAATTTAGCAGAATTTTAGCATAATTCTGGTGTTTTGGGGGTTTTTTTTGCTTGTCAGAGAATTTTTGAGTAAAAATACACCCCAAAAATGCTAACCTTTTTTTTTTTTTTTTTTGCTTTTGTCAGAGAATTTTTGAGTAAAAAGTCCCCCCAAAATGCTGATAACCCTTTTTTTTGGTGCTTGTCAGAGAATTTTAGAGTAAAAAAATTTGATTTAGCAGAATTTTCGCTGCTCCGTAGCAGAATAGTCTTTTTTCGCTGGCCACACTGGCTCCATCCCATCTCAGGTTCAAACTTGATTGGATTGTTTCTCCAATATCTTTCTAGGGATGACTTGAATTGGTTTATGGTGGTAGCATTAACTACATTACTAGGTAGGGCATTCCAGTTGTTTACACTTCTTATTGAGAAAGCGTACTGCCTCAGTCTTGTATGGAAGCGTTGTTAGACAATTTTGAGATCATGACATCTCGTCGTGGAACCTGTGGCTAACTGGTAGAATTTCAAAGGATTTACTCTTTCAGAACCTTCAGGATTTTGAATATTTGTATCAAGGGGGTGATCACAGGCAGCGATTGGCACTTCGTAGAGTAGTGTAAAATGTACTGGAACGAGAGTTTATCGGCATAGAACCCATTATCTGTATCACTCGTTTGTAGACTGATCACTCCTTCGCAAGTTGTCAAAGATTGAGGTTTGCGAAGAAGCTGGGAAAGTTAAAAAAAAAAAATTAAAAAAAAAGTCTTAAATAGCCAAAACATATGGCCGACGACTTGGTACTTTGATTTCAGAGAGATAAAGTGGGCTCATGAGAAATCCAAGGCTACAAAGGAAAAGGAATAATTTGGAAGCCATCTTACTGTGGCCTTGCTGAGATGGACTGCATGAATTTTGCAATATACAAAATTTTTAAAAATCCGGTATATATAGGCATGGTTCAGATATCTTCCTCAGCAAATATCAAAGCCATGAAGTTCAAATGAATGTAAAATTGCATCCACAGAAATTATCTTGACCAAATTAAAAAGCAATCGTACCCAACAACATTAAAGCAAAAAGAGATTTAGATTTACAATTCAGAAAGCAAAGGGCATCATTTTATCAAAATGTAAGTCAACTTCATAAGGTTTGGAAGAGAAACCGACAATATGAAATTAAATATTTTTCGAAAGAAGCATATAAAGTAGAAATTGCTTTATTTATTGCTTATACTGTATACAGTACGAAAGAGAGAGAGAGAGAGAGAGAGAGAGAGAGATAGAGAGAAAGATAGAGAGAAAGAGAGTAAGTTTGAAATGCAATACATGATGGTCACATTAGAGCTATCAAGAGTAGCTCTCGCAGAACCGACGATGCTGAAATACTTCAATTCTGTTTTTGAGGGAATATGGAAGGGTGGCTTCAGATTTTTAACTTGCCTCAACCACATACATGTAGGTGCAATGCTCACCCATTCAACCACCTCTCATGATGAAATAATTAACTTCTCCAATAACAAATCAAAGAGACATGTCTGACTCAGGAATATAATCGTATTTTATTTCACAAATATTTGGCTATAGAAGATATAGTATTTATAAATGCAAAGTTCTGTTCTACGTCACAAAAGTTATATTTTTTTTCCTTGATATTATACTCTAACTCTTAATGTACAATTTGAAGTCACGTGAATATGAAGTATTGCCAGTAGTATTATCTTTAATCAAGAAAAAGATACACAAAAGAATCGGATAATCGATCTATTGGAAAGTCCTTGCAACTTGATAATGAATAAAAATATCACAGATTTAAGCACTACAGATACTGCATAATGATGATAAAACAACTGATATAGTAACAAAACTAACTAAACAATTTACATAGTTCATGTAAGGTTTAATACTAGGCGACTAAATAATGTAACACAAAACTAATTCATCACTTTTTCCCTAACAGATATTGTACATGGACTCACAAAGTATATTTAAGGGTGTAAGAAACAAAAGAGAATAAAGTGGAAATAAAGGGCACCCTGTTAAATTTATACAGCTTCTTATATTATCAGTTTTAATTACAAGGCACTCAAGTACATATTTTAAGCTATTTATCTTAATCAGTACTTTCCGCATAACAGCATTATAGTACTTATATTATATACTACAATACTCTACATTTGGCATCAAGATACACATGTTTAACAACAAGAATATGCACTCAATTTGTATATAGCAGACTTAAGTTTGAAGTACAAGAAAAGGATAGGAATGAAATTTTTTAACAAATTGAAAAGAATACATCCATCATTACAATTTCTTATTCTATTACTGCTAAGAAATCAACCAGATCAATAGCAAGCATACATTACATAACATATCTAGAGCAAGCTTTGTTTTAAACCCAATGAGAACCTATTTCTTTGTAGGTCAAAAAGATAAACTGCCACAGTACGCATTAAAATATAAGTTCACAAGTACAATGCATCAAGAATTGATACAAAAATATTTGTATCTCAAAAACATTGGTACTGTTTTAAAGAAGAGTCGCGTCCAAGAATCAAATTTTAAAAAAGGTAGAAATGAGGTGTACTGTTCAAAATTTAAAATGGAATGTTACAGTTCCTATCAATGCAAGACTAAGACCAAAAACAGAAATGCAAAATATGTTTTAATACTTGATCCATTATACCTTGCTATATAGCTCGATTTAGTCATGGTCTAATGGATACATCAACGGACTGTGGATCACATGGTTTGCGGTTCGAGTGCACTAATGTCCTTTGGCAAGACATTCAACTAAACTGCTCTTACCCAGGAGATGATAGGTACCTGTGAGGATTTGCTGATGGACAATGTGACTGTTTATGCCATTGCCCCATGCATGCATGACCGTGAAATTGTGCAAAATAGTAGGTATGCTTCATAAGGAGTGGATATGGTGCACACTTGTGAGTGGGCTTGAAATCCAATAACCAGGGACAGTAATAAATAACATTGTAAAGCGCATTGAAGTATTCATAATACTGCGCTATTTGTTAAAGTCTTGAATGCTTTAGAGTCAAATTGATATGTCCTAACCTTCAACTGCTGAAGTAACACAAGGATAGAGGAGAGAATAATATAAATGCAGAAAGGCAAAGGGAATGCAAATTATTGTTGGAAGGCACAAAGAATTAAAAGAAAAGTCAGACAACACTCAAAATGGAATGGAAAGAACTGAAGAACCTTAAGCTACATTTGTACAGGATTACACAGCATAATTCCAATCTAATCATGTTTTGCTGATGCAGGCAGTTTGAAGTCTCATGTCCCATTTCTCATCAAGTCAAGATATCTCACACGATACGGACGGCGAAAAGTCATTGTCGCTTTTGATGCGTTGTGAGATGTCTTACCGTAACAAGACATGCACATCGTTGCTTTCTTGGTAATACTGGTGGTAAGTAGATGTATATTCTGAATATTTCAGACTAAATATACAGTGGAAACTCGGTATAAAGTGCTCCGATATAAGGAGATTCCTGATATAACAAGGTAATTTTGATGGTCCCAGGTCTTTATGTTCATTTGGTTTTTTTTACCCTGATATAAGGAGATTCCTGATACAAGGTAATTTTCATGGTCCCAAGGTCCTCGTTACAGTGAGTTTTCACTGTATTGATAATTTTTAGATAGTTTTATTCTTGTTCCTGTTTTTAATAAACATGATTCCTTCACATCACAGTACATCCTTCCAAATATACTATGGCATATTGAATGCAATTATATTTCATTCTTAGTTACTCAGATATTACAAAGCACGGGCTTCAACAAGAGGAAGAATTATAATGGAAGCACAAACTAGTAAGAGCATACGATACCAAATAATAGTACACAAAGCAAATTTTCTCAACATAAAAATTTTATGTTAATAAAATAGCTCAAAACGAAGAAGAAATAATATACAAGAAGATACATTTGGTGACAGAGAAATAAACTGCACTTGATAAATCATAATTTGCAACAGAAATTTGTTGTTTTGAGTAATATTGCTCACTGTCATTACTGATTCCCATAAATATCTCGCTTTCTTTCCCATTCATGATCACAAACACAATAATATTATTTCATATTTTCAATACATTTTTTTTGCACTGAAGAAAACAATATAGATTTAAAGCAATAATATTGATAAGACAGTGCATTGGCTTGCTTACAAATATTTGTATGTTAGTCTTGAATATATACCAATTCATTTTTATTCAAATACATGTTAGAGGATATCAATAAATGTAAATAATGTATTATGTACAACTTAAATTTTTACTGTAAATCAAGTAGAGATAGACAAAGAAGAGCATATAAAAAATCAGAACTATGATTAGAACATAACACAATGAAATATAAATCAATAACTTGAAATTCACAGAAATTATGAATCGATGAAAATGTACAGGAATTACTTTTTAGCCTAATTTGTACCTTTTACCATACAAGCAACAAATATACCCTACTACCCTAGTTAGTAATTCGTAATTCCAAAAAGTTATGTAGGGCTCTATTGCATTTTCGTAATTACGAACCCCTGCTACGGGAAATGTGTGTTTCGGAATAAGGAACCTTCGGAAAAATGAGTACCCCCCCCCCCCCCCCCCCCCCCCATTAACACACCCCTGTCTTGTAACCCATTTGACTATAATAATGACCAATTACCAACCACATAAGTCAAAGTAAAATATCTTCCAGAAACCCATGCCTCGATTATAAGTCTAAATGGGGATAGGGGAGTTGAACAGAGCAATCTGTCTGTATTATACTGTTAGCCCTTACATTACATGCACTAGGCAGAAAAATATTTCAAATCGACTTAGTGCTTTCCATATTTTTTCTTCCATGTTTTTCTCCAACCTCAAGCTTCTTGCAAGTATATGTGCATGATATACAGACATGGGTAACAAATTACATCAACCTTTAAAAAAAGAAGGAGTTCTGATCATCCAACAGCACACCCTGGAATGTAATCCAACATGGTTTCTATACAACACATCATACTACTAGCTCAAACAATCACTTTCTTATAATAATGATTGTAAGTACAAACTATCATGTTCATAATTCTCAAAATGTATCCAACATCTCTCTACTACTTTGGTATAAAGGAAGACTTGAGATTGAGGAGATACTCTATGTCCAAATTACTTGAGGATAGCTTAAAGAAAGGGACCGATGATCCTGTGCATCAGTCTTTTTTCTTTTCTTTAACCTATATCAGTATAATGTCTCCTTTTATGCATTATCTTTTGATCCAGAATGATAGTAGTTACCCATTATACATGAGCAGAAAGAGCAAAAATTACCGAAAATGTCTATTTCTAATGCATTACTATATATTGTGCTATTCATGAATAAGAGCGATTTAGTTGTAACTAATCTTTATAGTCTCTAAACTGGCAACACAGTGTACAGTATTAAAAACTATTTTCCGGTACAAATCAACAACTTTCTGTTAAATTTTTGCAATTTTCATTCTAATCGGCTCATTTGATATTCATTTTTATTTTATACAATGTTGTGTGGAAAAGAAGAATAAATAGTGCCAGTTTGAGAAGGGAAAGCTGATTAATTTAGACCTAAAGAAAACTCTAGACTGCTATTGATTAATGGCCAGGTGCGATTTTCATACCCTCATAACCACCTCCTACTTTGCTCATGCCTTTATTTTTTTTAAACATGGTAGCTGCAGTTCATTACCACAGATAATACTGTATTTTTAAAGTTCATTGCCACCGTACAATTATGAAGGAAATTTCTTTATTTCTTGTCAGTGTGTAAAGTTTAAAGATATGACCTACACAATGGAAGGAAAGATACATAGAGAGATTTTTTGTCCTCTTTTTATGTTCTGAGTTTTCTAAGCATAAAATAACACATTTGTTTTCAATTTCCTACATACATCTTCTTGAGAAAATAGAAAATGGCATATCATCCCCCACCTTTTTTTTTTGTTTGGGGGGGGGGGGGGGGGGGGGGGGAAGGGAAAGTAGGGTATGCTGTCATCATCTCCGTCCATTTAGACTTCATGAATGTTTACAGCATCAAGATACATATAAACCATAACCAACACCTGCAGTAATTTACATGAAAGCCTGGGGTGGTCTTCCGAAAATCACAAAATATTTTTATGTTAGTGAGACGTACGCTAATTGTCATAACAAATCTACACTTGAAAAAAGTAAGCTGGCTGTGAACACATATAGTTCACGGTAACAGAGATGCAAGCACCAATACATGTTCAGTCTGCACAATTCAAATTTGCTCTGACAATTAATGTGATCCTAACTGAAATTTAAAAAAAGAACATAGTTTTCAGAATACCACCCCTGATATCTACATCTTTCTGCAGCATTTTCTATTTTCCCTCACAAAGTCATTAAACTCTTCTATGAGTAAAAGGCTTGGAATGCTTTAAAAAAACAACAACCATACAATGGTAATAGAAACGTGGAAATTAATCAACTTTTGAGATATCAAGCAATATCAAAATGATGCATGTTTGACTAATACCAAGTAGCAAATAGCATGAATGATTGATATCTATATTGACCTTACAATAGGTTACTAACTGATTGGAATTTTATGAATTTTTAAAAGGATCTCACGATTCATAATATATAATTCAATGATAATTTTATGGAAGGGGGCTCATGCAAGGTACATGTATAATGTGAATAGAAAGAAAAGATGTTACAATGCTTGCACTGATTTTTATAATACTTATAATACATAATTCTATGCATTTAATGTTCAGGATATTTATAATTTCTTACCTTAACAAAAAAAAGTTAATGTTTTGCTGGAAGATTATAGACATTAATATTTGGGCTGACAGTTTTCAATACTGCATTGGAATCTAAATGTCATTTCGTATGTTTTATTGTGATCGCTTGTAATGAATCTACAATGAGATGCTCTGGCCAGTCTTAAGATGTGACACCCAAGGGATAACTACATAGATGGCTTCGCTGACTCAAATATTACAGACATACAGGCAGGAGTTCCTACCGGGGAATTACACACCTGCCGATTCTCTCCAGATAGCAGGTTTCATAAATCCCAAGTCCATTCGGACTTGGACTTTGCACATAGGAACTATCCTTTCTGTGCCATGAGCGGCAAATCTCACACCAAAATTTGAATGTTGAACAGTGTGTTTGTTCTAAGAAGGCCTTCCAGAAACTGTGACAATTACTATTGTGAAGTTTACATCTATGGAAAAAATTTTAAGCCCGATTTTATTAAGGAAACAGAGCATTTGAAGCCAATATTTCACTCTTGAAGGTTAATTTATGACACTAATAAAAAAAAAATGAGGTGGCCCAGAAGGGGTTGATAACTGACTTGTACATTTCCAACTTACCACCAGGAGCCCAGGTACAACTGGCCAATATTCTGCCTGTAGATGCTAATTAAGTTACATAAAGCCAAGTTCAGAGACATGTTCACACTTTCTCTGTTCAATTCATTAGGCAGTGGAGCCTGATCCACTGAAATTGTTCCAGAGAGGCATGCAAATGGGCTATATATTGCTACACTAAAGCCTCGCACAGATACAGTGCTGTAAACCTCCTCTACGAAAACTGCTGCAGCAATATATAACCATTTTACTTGTTAGTGACTAGCAAGCGGGGTGAAAAAACGAAGCTGCGTGCAACAATCCCCCCCCCCCCCCCACCCCCAAGCATGCTTTATACAGTATGTGTGTTAAAAGATACGGACATGTGAAGCACACTGTACTCACATCATCCTAATTTGGGGAGACATTTTTTGTACGCAGTTTACTGCATCATGCACGACGGAGGTTTGATTGTTCATTGAGATTCCTTTTTTTTTTAATATGGAAGACAGGATCTCACAGTGTCCAATGTGCATTTTCTGGCCCTGTCATGCAGAGCCACTGTTTAGATCTTGTGCATGTAGAGTTACAAATATTGCTTTCTAATAAATTTGTCAAATCTTTCCTTCGAAAAGCACTTAAAGAGTTTAGTTCCAAAGTTCAAACCAATAAAAGAACTTTCGATCAGAATCAACATTCAGGCTTGGCATATTTTATTGATATTTCCAAATTTGGTCACTTGTTATATATATATATATAAAATGGTCAAGTATCATGACGCCCTATGTTATCATTGATACAAGATAGGAATGACTGGTCTGAAATATCTCCAGACACTTGGGCCAGAATTCACGAAGGATGTGATCTTAACCATAGTTCAAACTATTGCTATAAACTTTCCTACGCGTAGTAAGGGTGTGGCCTTGTCAAAGAAAGGGCACTCTATGCTCATATTAATTTGTCTTCGGTAGAGGTTTAGACCTCGGTTAAATTTTAAACTTCCTTCGTGAATTTGGGCCTCGGAAGTCTCCATCTAATCCCCATGGCAACGCGGCCATGCCCTCCTCCTCATAAAACCTCCTTGTCTTCTGTCAGGAGATTGCTATCGTTGAAGTCCTCCTCCTTCATGCCGCTCTCATCCAGGGAGTCGTCCGATGGGTACTCCTGCTTTGCCAGTATGTCCTCCATGTTGAGGCGTGGCAGGTATCCCATGGCCTGCTCGGGGTACAGCCAGGGCTTGAAACCAGGATTGTGTGTGCTCTTCCACTTCGGGTAGCGCAGGCACGCCTTGTGTAACGTCTTCATCACCTATGATACACAATCAATTATCAGAACAAAAGACCGACTGTGTCATTCATAAATATAGATACAGGTCAATGATGTTTGATAATACAAGGTACACATGTACACAAAGGTTACATGTAAGTCATGTGTTTTAACTTGAGGCTTTCCTTCCTATTCCTTCTGAAATATCTTTAATATCTCACTGTTCTCACATGATAATATATCGTCTGCTGAGAGCCAGAAGGGTGTTAAATGAAATCGTTTAATCCATTGCCTACTGGAACCAGGTGGTCCATGTATTAAGTCTATGGGAATGAGAAAATTCAGTAGTCAATGGGTTAACATAGATTTAATGCCCTTCTGGCTTTCAACGAATGATACATCACCAGCATTTCAGCAAACAGCGGATTTTAATGTAAGTTCTGTATTCTAATTGTAAAAAATATCAGTTTCCAAAATATTAACTGTATAATAAATATTCACTGTATAATAAATATTCAATGCTACTTCTCTTAATGGAACTCGTGAATAATGCTGTACAAGACCAATTGTACCGTGTTTATTCCTTTTCCTTCAAGATATATGTTTCTAATCACTCAAAGGGAAAATGAATTGAGAACATAAAAGCTGTTTTACCAGGGTTTTATGAACCGACTACACACTCTCCAGCAGTGCCTCTCCTACCAGCACAAATCACGTTTTACCAAAACAATCCACTTCTCTTGGCATTAATGATGTCGGTGAATGAATAAACAAAATAAAATTTGATGTATCACAGCTGTGTGATAAGTTCTAAGGAAAGGGTACACTCCACCCGTCTTACATGGGTAGAGATAGATCATGGTTTACTCGTCATATGCATTTTGAAGCACAACATTTTTGATATTTTGAACCTGTATAAAAAAAAAAAATTAAAAAAAACAGCTCAAGGGAGATCAGAAAATGATCTTTATAGGTAGGTGATCTTTAAATACTGATAACTTAAATATACTGTTCAAGAGGAAAAAAATTGCAGTCTTTATAGACAGGTGGTCATGAAATCAGGTGTCGCTGCTATTATAATCTTTACAGACAAGTAAAAGTTTATCTTTCTTCTCAACTCTGAAAAAAAGGTTCAAGCATTGTGATAGATCTTAATCTTCCAAACATTAGGGTAGTGATTTAATCAATTTGTTTTCTTTTATAGAGCTTTTAACACATGTGAGACTTGAGAATTCAACCTTATTTCAAGTTCACTACAAGTAGAAGAGGAATCTTACCGATGGAGCTACAATCTGAGCCACCTTGTTGACTGCCCACTTCGGTACTGATCCTGCAATGAATACAGACAAGAAGCAATTTTTAACAATCAGATTCTGATTCAGATTATTTTATTGATCCATAATAAAGAGATAAAGTAAGAAAGCAAGAAAGTTTGCCTTCACTGGAATATCAAAAAAATATCTGTTCATAATAAATAACACAAGAATATCAATATAAATATACACATCAAAATAAGAAAACACTCAAATACAGATAGCAATAGAAAAGGAATAGGGAAAGGGGAAATGGAGAGATAGAGAGAAAGAGATAAATAATATTGATACAATTTTTCCTTTTTATAATATCATAAGAAATGAAGCTAATTCTGGTTATTGCTTGTATTTTTTCAAAGAAGGCATGGGTCATTACAAGCCTAATTTACCGGTACTTTTGTAAAGCAGTTTTAACATCAGTGATTACCACCTACACATAATAGCAGTGACTGCTTTACCACATACAATTTATCTACAGAATTTGATAGCCATGTTGAATATAAAAGTAATGTGACATATCAGTATGTACTTACGATTTCATAATTTATATGTGTAATACATAAATAAATGCCTGTGAATGATGAAATATTAATGGTATTTATAAAAACTGGACTCCATTGTGTGCATGCAAGCACTGGCATCACCATTACCAAGGGCACAAACCCAAATCATACCTTTCATTATACTCTGCAATTCAGAGATCTATTTATTCATTTCTTCAATAAACCACACAATATTACAAAAACACCTTGAAATTAATCAAGCCATAAATATTTAAAAAAATTATTATGAACCACTGCTAGTCCATATGTTGTTGTTGTTGTTTTTTTTAAAATATGAAACAAAAATAACTGGTAAGCACTGCTTCATGTAACAGTGCCTGTAAACCAACTTGCTGAATTGCCACATCACTGGCCATTGCTGTATGCATCATGTATAGAAAGGTTATCTGTCCAATGTTTTCAGGTTTCAGATAACAGGTTTGTGTCAGTTCAAAGAAAAAGTAATACAGTCCAACCTGCTTCAGCAACCACCTGTGTAGAAATTACCACCTGTCTATAAAGACCACAATTTTTTTTTCCCTCTTGAACAGTGTTTCTCATTGAAATGTGTATTAAAAGAACCTGTACATAAAGACCACCTGTTCATAAAGACCGCCTCTCTTGTCTCCATTGAGTGGTCTTTATAGACAGGTTTCAATGTACTCTTCAACTCTTACAGATGACTATGAGAGAGTACATTTGTATTAAACATGATCATTAATGACTGAAATCTCACATACAGTAAAACCTGTATACAAAGACCACTTCAAGGGAGAACAGGGCCCCGTTTCATAAAACTTGTTATCAATAACAACTGCCCCATTTCTATGACAAAATTTGCTTTCAGCCAATCAGGTTCACGGATTTCAGTAGCTTATAACAATTATTGTAACTTGTTACTATTAACAAGTTTTATGAAACTGGGTCCAGGAATTTCAAAGCAGTCTTTATAGGTAGGTGGTCTCTAGGAACATGTTCCTTTAGTACAGGCTCAGATATGATTACGAAACAAACAACTTGGGAAACAATCAAATATAGTCTTCATAGACAAGTGGTCTTTCTATAAGGTGGTCACTAAAGCAGGTTGGACTGTATTTCCAATGTAGGCCTACATGTAATCTGAATATTTGTTGGTGAACACATCAATGTCAATGCACATTCTGTCTGTATTCTATGAACATTAACCAAAAGGTGGTCGATTTTTATGAAAGATTAACCTTCTATGATACAATACTATTTGCGGTAGACCAGTCTCGAGACCAATCCCTTTAAGCTCACAATTTTCATGGTTCACATGATGGATGGTTGTCTTAGTTACAGGAATTCTATCTTTGTCGAGCGACGAATACATTGTCTTTTGGCCGTCTTGATCACAAAAGAATAATTTGTTCCACTTCGGCGCCCCCCACATGTCATCGCCCATCCATCACAATATGCATCGACAGAGAACATAATAACTGTAATATTCATGCCTAATACATATACTTCGTTAGCACTGTCTGCAGTATATTTGTATTGTGTATTATGGCACAGAAAGAATTAAATGCACAATAAAAGGGCACTTCATTTTGCAAGAGCAGAGTCGACTATCATTTCATATTCAAAAGCAAATTGTGCTTTAAAATCTGATGGGTGTATTGGAATGTTTATGACAAATGTACCATTTTGATGCACATACGTTATTCTTGAGTAGTCCATTGTAGTGAGTTATAAGGTAGACTTTTTAAAAAGTCAGCCCAGAATTGTTGTTTCATAGTGTAATGTGTACTGGCAATCAATTATATATTCATCATTAAGATACAACATTTAACAACATCATTCGTAGT